>CM060961.1:230610964-230825964 GCA_030765045.1 Tenodera sinensis
TGTGGGTGTGTGTGTGAGTGTGTGTGGGTGTGTGTGTACGTAGGCGTGAGTGTGTGTGTGGGTGTGTGAGTGTGTGTGTGTGGGTGTGTGTGAGTGTGGGTATGGGTGTGTGTGAGTCTGTGTGTGAGTGTGTGAGTATGTGTGTGAGTGTGTGTGGGTGTGTGTGGGTGTGTGTGAGTGTGTGTGTGTCTGTGTGTGAGTGTGTGTACGTAGGCGTGAGTGTGTGTGTGAGTGTGTGAGTGAGTGTGAGTGTGTGAGTGTGTGTGTGTGAGTGTGTGTGAGTGTGTACGTAGGCGTGAGTGTGTGAGTGTGTGTGCGTGTGTGTACGTAGGCGTGAGTGTGTGTGGGTGTGTGTGAGTGCGTGTGTGTGAGTGTGCGTGTGTGGGTTTGTGCGTGTATGTGTGTGAGTGTGTGGGTTTGAGCGTGTATGTGTGTGAGTATGCGTGTGTGGGTATGTGTGAGTGTGTGGGTTTGAGCATGTATGTGTGTGAGTATGATTGTGTGGGTGATTCCTTTTTTTTTTTTTAATTAGCGTCCTCCAACATTGTGTCATATCGGACACGAATGAATGAAATGAAATGGGTAAAATGATGCTCAAATGAGCCCGAGGTCCATGGAGCTTTAAGTTACCCGACATTCGTCTTCTCAGGGTAAGGAAAACCTCGGAAAAATACCTTACCCGGATAACTTACCCTAAGCGAGATTCGAACTCGCGACCTCTTGAACGTGAAGCAGACACGCTAACCATCACGCTATCGAGGCGGGCTGTGTGGGTGTGCGTGTATGGGTGTGTGTGGGTGTGTGTGCGTGAGAGTGTGTGTGGGTGTGTGCGTGTGAGTGTGTGTGCGTGTGAATGAATGTGTGAGTACGTGTGTGGGTGTGCGTGTGGGTGTGAGTGTGTTTGCGTGTGGGTGTGTGAGTGTGTTTGCGTGTGGGTGTGTGAGTGTGTTTGCGTGTGGGTGTGTGTGTTTGCGTGTGGGTGTGTAAGTGTGTGTGTGAGTTTGTGGGTGTGTGTGTGCACGTAGGCGTGAGTGTGTGTGGGTGTGTGTGAGTGTGTGGGTGTGTGTGAGTGTGCGTGTGTGTGTGAGTGTGCGTGTGTGGATTTATGCGTGTATGTGTGTGAGTGTGTGTGGGTGTGTGCGTGTGTGTACGTAGGCGTGAGTGTGTGTGGGTGTGTGTGAGTGCGTGTGTGTGAGTGTGCGTGTGTGGGTTTGTGCGTGTATGTGTGCGTGTGTGGGTTTGAGCGTGTGTGTGAGTGTGTGGGTTTGAGCGTGTATGTGTGTGAGTATGCGTGTGTGGGTGTGTGTGTGGGTTTGAGCGTGTATGTGTGTGAGTATGATTGTGTGGGTGTGTGTGAGTGTGCGTGTATGGGTGTGTGGGTGTGTGTGCGTGAGTGTGAGTGTGTGTGGGTGTGTGCGTGTGCGTGTGAGTGTGTGTGCGTGTGAGTGAGTGTGTGAGTACGTGTGTGGGTGTGCGTGTGGGTGTGTGAGTGTGTTTGCGTGTGGTTGTGTGAGTATGTTTGCGTGTGGGTGTGTGAGTGTGTTTGCGTGTGGGTGTGCGAGTGTGTTTGCGTGTGGGTGTGTGAGTGTGTGTGGATGTGTGTGAGAGTGTGTGTGAGTGTACGAGTGTGAGTGTGCGTGTGCGTGTGAGTGTGTGAGTGTGCGTGTGAGTGTGTGAGTGTGCGTGTGTATGTGGGTGTGTGTGTCATGCCTATCTGTGAGTGTGTGAGCGTGCGTGAGTGAGTATGTGCGTCATGCCGGTCTGTGAGTGTGTGAGCGTGCGTGTGAGTGTGTGCGTGTATGTGTGTGAGTATGTATGGGTGTGTGTGTCATGCCTGTCTGTGAGTGTGTGTATGTGTGTGAGTGTAAGCGTGTGTGAGTGTGCGTGTGTGGATTGCGTCGGTGTGTGTGTGTGTGTGGGTGTGTGGATTGCGTCGGTGTGTGTGGGTGTGTGGATTGCGTGGGTGTGTGAGTGTGCGTGTGTGGATTGCGTGGTGTGACTGTATGTGTGTGAGTGTGCGAGTGTGGATTGCGTGTGTGCGTGTGCGTGTGCGTGTGTGGATTGCGTGGGTGAGTGTGTGTGTGAATGTGTGGATTTCGTGGGTGAGTGTGTGTGGATTGCGTGACTGTGTGGGTGGGTGGATGTGTCAATGTGTGAGTGTGTGGATTGCGTGGGTGTGTGTGAATGTGTGTGCGTGTGTGGATTGCGTGGGTGTGAGTGTGCGTGTGTGTGGGTGGATGTGTATGGATTGCGCGGGTGAGTGTGTGTGGATTGCGTGGGTGTGTGTGGATTGCGTGGGTGTGTGTGGATTGCGTGGGTGTGTGTGGATTGCGTGGATGTGTGGGAGTGTGTGTGAATGTGTGGATTGCGTGGATGTGTGGGTGTGTGTGTGAATGTGTGGATTGTGTGGGTGTGTGTGTTAATGTGTGGATTGTGTGTGTGTGGATTGCGTGGGTGAGTGTGTGTGTGGATTGCGTGGCTGTGTGGGTGTGAGTATGTGTGTGAGTATGCGTGTGTGGATTGCGTGGGTGACTGTGTGTGTGTGGATTGCGTGGGTGAGTGTATGTGTGTGAGTGTGCGTGTTTGGATTGCGTGTGTGAGTGTGCGTGTGTGGATTGCGTGGGTGAGTGTGTGTGTGAATGTGTGGATTTCGTGGGTGAGTGTGTGCGTGTGTGGATTGCGTGGCTGTGTGTGTGTAAATGTGTGTGTGGGTTGCGTGGGTGTGCGAATGTGTGTGCGTGTGTGGATTGCGTGGGTGTGTGAATGTGTGTGCGTGTGTGGATTGCGTGGGTGTGAGTGTGCGTGTGTGGATTGCGTGGGTGAGTGTGTGTGGATTGCGTGGGTGAGTGTGTGTGGATTGCGTGGGTGAGTGTGCATGTGTGGATTGCGTGGGTGAGTGTGTGTGGATTGCGTGGGTAAGTGTGCGTGTGTGGATTGCGTGTGTGAGTGTGCGTGTGTGGATTGCGTGGGTGAGTGTTTGTGTGAATTGCGTGGGTGAGTGTGCGTGTGTGGATTGCGTGTGTGAGTGTGCGTGTGTGGATTGCGTGGGTGAGTGTGCCTGTGTGGATTGCGTGGGTGAGTGTGTGTGGATTGTGTGTGTGAGTGTGCGTGTGTGGATTGCGTGGGTGAGTGTGTGAGTGTGCGTGTGTGGATTGCGTGGGTGAGTGTGTGTGTGAATGTGTGGATTTCGTGGGTGAGTGTGTGCGTGTGTGGATTGCGTGGCTGTGTGTGAATGTGTGAGTGTGTGGATTGCGTGGGTGTGTGTGAATGTGTGTGGATTGCGTGGGTGTGAGTGTGTGCGTGTGTGGATTGCGTGACTGTGTGGGTGTGTGTGCGTGTGAATGTGTGAGTGTGTGGATTGCGTGGGTGTGTATGTGGGTGTGTGTGAATGTGTGTGCGTGTGTGGATTGCGTGGGTGTGAGTGTGCGTGTGTGTGGGTAGATGTGTGAGTGTGCGTGTGTGTGGGTAGATGTGTGAGTGTGTGTGTGTGGATTGCGTGGGTGAGTGTGTGTGTGGATTGCGTGGATGTGTGGGTGTGTGTGTGAATGTGTGGATTGTGTGTGTGTGGATTGCGTCGATGAGTGTGTGTGTGGATTGCGTGGCTGTGTGGGTGTGAGTGTATGTGTGTGAGTATGCGTGTGTGGATTGCGTGGGTGACTGTGTGTGTGTGGATTGCGTGGGTGAGTGTGCGTGTGTGGATTGCGTGGCTGTGTGGGTGAGTGTGTGTGTGTGTGGATTGCGTGGCTGTGTGGGTGTGAGTGTATGTCTGTGAGTATGCGTGTGTGGATTGCGTGGGTGACTGTGTGTGTGGATTGCGTGGGTGAGTGTGCGTGTGTGGAATGCGTGGGTGAATGTGTGGGTGGGTGTGTGTGAATGTGTGAGTGTGTGGATTGCGTGGGTGTGTATGTGGGTGGGTGTGTGAATGTGTGTGAGTGTGTATGTGTGTGAATGTGTGAGTGAGTTTGTGTGTGTACGTGTGTGCGTGCGTGTGCGAATGCGAGCAGTTGATATTTAAGTTTAATGTATTTCAAAAATGTAACACGAAGATTATAAACAAAATATTTCCACCCTAAACTACCCGTTACATGGAAAATGTTGATTGTCTCAAAAATGGCTCCAACGGTTTTGATTAAAATACCATACGTTTAAGATATTTCATGACAAATGAAATACGTAGGTATCTTGAATTTTCAGGTTATAGCCCATGTAGTCCTGTTTACTTTGGATGACGTTTGGATAACTGGGAAACTGTGAGAGATAGAGCAAGTCTTACTACACAAAAGGTAGCTCTCGCTAACACACACAATTTAAGTCCAAATACATTTTCTGTAGAATGAACCATTTCGGAGATCTTGCTCGTTATTTGTGAGAGTTTTCGAATACATAAACTTTTCAGAAATGGAAGGTCGTTATTCACCATTTTATCCCTTAGCTGTGCAAAGAGCACGTAATTTCAAAGCTTTAAAATCTTTTACTATCGTTCAAAGTCTACTATATTCTGTTATTCCCCTTGTACCTACGAGAAAATCTTATAATCTGCCTGCATCCTCAACTCAAGCTAGACTGTCAGGTCAACTGGGTAACTAATGCCTCCATCCTCACGTCAACTCAAGCTAGACTAACAGTCAGGTCAACTAGGTAACTACTGCCTCCATCCTCAGGTCAACTCAAGCTAGACTGTCAGGTCAACTGGGTAACTACTGCCTGCATCCTCAGGTCAACTCAAGCTAGACTAACAGTCAGGTCAACTGGGTAACTACTGCCTCCATCCTCAGGTCAACTCAAGCTAGACTAACAGTCAGGTCAACTGGGTAACTACTGCCTCCATCCTCAGGTCAACTCAAGCTAGACTAACAGTCAGGTCAACTGGGTAACTACTGCCTGCATCCTCAGGTCAACTCAAGCTAGACTAACAGTCAGGTCAACTGGGTAACTACTGCCTGCATCCTCAGGTCAACTCAAGCTAGACTAACAGTCAGGTCAACTGGGTAACTACTGCCTCCATCCTCAGGTCAACTCAAGCTAGACTAACAGTCAGGTCAACTGGGTAACTACTGCCTGCATCCTCAGGTCAACTCAAGCTAGACTAACAGTCAGGTCAACTGGGTAACTACTGCCTCCATCCTCAGGTCAACTCAAGCTAGACTAACAGTCAGGTCAACTAGGTAACTACTGCCTGCATCCTCAGGTCAACTCAAGCTAGACTGTCAGGTCAACTGGGTAACTAATGCCTCCATCCTCAGGTCAACTCAAGCTAGACTAACAGTCAGGTCAACTAGGTAACTACTGCCTCCATCCTCAGGTCAACTAAAGCTAGACTAACAGTCAGGTCAACTGGGTAACTACTGCCTGCATCCTCAGGTCAACTCAAGCTAGACTAACAGTCAGGTCAACTGGGTCACCACTGCCTCCATCCTCAGGTCAACTCAAGCTAGACTAACAGTCAGGTCAACTGGGTAACTACTGCCTGCATCCTCAGGTCAACTCAAGCTAGACTAACAGTCAGGTCAACTGGGTAACTACAGCCTCCATCCTCAGGTCAACTCAAGCTAGACTAACAGTCAGGTCAACTGGGGAACTACTGCCTCCATCCTCAGGTCAACTCAAGCTAGACTAACAGTCAGTTCAACTGGGTAACTACTGCCTGCATCCTCAGGTCAACTCAAGCTAGACTAACAGTCAGGTCAACTGGGTAACTACAGCCTGCATCCTCAGGTCAACTCAAGCTAGACTAACAGTCAGGTCAACTGGTTAACTACTGCCTGCATCCTCAGGTCAACTCAAGCTAGACTAACAGTCAGGTCAACTGGGTAACTACTGCATCCATCCTCAGCTCAACTCATGCTAGACTAACAGCCAGGTCAACTGGGTAATTACTGCCTGCATCCTCTGGTCAACTCAAGCTAGACTAACAGTCAGGTCAACTGGGTAAATACAGCCTCCATCCTCAGGTCAACTCAAGCTAGACTAACAGTCAGATCAACTGGGTAACTACAGCCTGCATCCTCAGGTCAACTCAAGCTAGACTAACAGTCAGGTCAACTGGATAACTACTGCCTCCATCCTCAGGTCAACTCAAGCTAGACTAACAGTCAGGTCAACTGGGTAACTACAGCCTGCATCCTCAGGTCAACTCAAGCTAGACTAACAGTCAGGTCAACTGGATAACTACTGCCTCCATCCTCAGGTCAACTCAAGCTAGACTAACAGTCAGGTCAACTGGGTAACTACAGCCTCCATCCTCAGCTCAACTCAAGCTAGACTAACAGTCAGTTCAACTGGGTAACTACTGCCTGCATCCTCAGGTCAACTGAAGCTAGACGAACAGTCAGGTCAACTGGGTAACTACTGCCTGCATCCTCAGGTCAACTCAAGCTAGACTAACAGTCAGTTCAACTGTGTAACTACTGCCTGCATCCTCAGGTCAACTCAAGCTAGACTAACAGTCAGGTCAACTGGGGAACTACTACCTCCATCCTCAGGTCAACTCAAGCTAGACTAACAGTCAGGTCAACTGGGTAACTACTGCCTGCATCCTCAGGTCAACTCAAGCTAGACTAACAGTCAGGTCAACTGGGTAACTACTGCCTCCATCCTCAGGTCAACTCAAGCTAGACTAACAGTCAGGTCAACTAGGTAACTACTGCCTGCATCCTCAGGTCAACTCAAGCTAGACTGTCAGGTCAACTGGGTAACTAATGCCTCCATCCTCAGGTCAACTCAAGCTAGACTAACAGTCAGGTCAACTGGGTAACTACTGCCTGCATCCTCAGGTCAACTCAAGCTAGACTAACAGTCAGGTCAACTGGGTAACTACTGCCTCCATCCTCAGGTCAACTCAAGCTAGACTAACAGTCAGGTCAACTAGGTAACTACTGCCTGCATCCTCAGGTCAACTCAAGCTAGACTGTCAGGTCAACTGGGTAACTAATGCCTCCATCCTCAGGTCAACTCAAGCTAGACTAACAGTCAGGTCAACTAGGTAACTACTGCCTCCATCCTCAGGTCAACTAAAGCTAGACTAACAGTCAGGTCAACTGGGTAACTACTGCCTGCATCCTCAGGTCAACTCAAGCTAGACTAACAGTCAGGTCAACTGGGTCACCACTGCCTCCATCCTCAGGTCAACTCAAGCTAGACTAACAGTCAGGTCAACTGGGTAACTACTGCCTGCATCCTCAGGTCAACTCAAGCTAGACTAACAGTCAGGTCAACTGGGTAACTACAGCCTCCATCCTCAGGTCAACTCAAGCTAGACTAACAGTCAGGTCAACTGGGGAACTACTGCCTCCATCCTCAGGTCAACTCAAGCTAGACTAACAGTCAGGTCAACTGGGTAGCTACTGCCTGCATCCTCTGGTCAACTCAAGCTAGACTAATAGTCAGGTCAACTGGGTAACTACTGCCTGCATCCTCAGGTCAACTCAAGCTAGACTAACAGTCAGGTCAACTGGGTAGCTACTGCCTGCATCCTCTGGTCAACTCAAGCTAGACTAACAGTCAGGTCAACTGGGTAACTACTGCCTCCATCCTCAGGTCAACTCAAGCTAGACTAACAGTCAGGTGAACTGGGTAACTACTGCATCCATCCTCTGGTCAACTCAAGCTAGACTAACAGTCAGGTCAACTGGGTAACTACTGCCTGCATCCTCAGGTCAACTCAAGCTAGACTAACAGTCAGGTCAACTGGGTAGCTACTGCCTGCATCCTCTGGTCAACTCAAGCTAGACTAACAGTCAGGTCAACTAGGTAACTACTGCCTCCATCCTCAGGTCAACTGAAGCTAGACTAACAGTCAGGTCAACTGGGTAACTACTGCCTCCATCCTCAGGTCAACTCAAGCTAGACTAACAGTCAGGTCAACTGGGTAACTACTGCCTCCATCCTCAGGTCAACTCAAGCTAGACTAACAGTCAGGTCAACTGCGTAACTACTGCCTGCATCCTCAGGTCAACTCAAGCTAGACTGTCAAGTCAACTGGGTAACTACTGCATCCATCCTCTGGTCGAATCAAGCTAGACTAACAGTCAGGTGAACTGGGTAACTACTGCATCCATCCTCTGGTCAACTCAAGCTAGACTAACAGTCACGTCAACTGGGTAACTACTGCCTGCATCCTCAGGTCAACTCAAGCTAGACTAACAGCCAGGTCAACTGGGTAACTGCAGCCTCCATCCTCAGGTCAACTCAAGCTAGACTAACAGTCAGGTCAACTGGGTAACTACAGCCTCCATCCTCAGGTCAACTCAAGCTAGACTAACAGTCAGGTCAACTGGGTAACTACTGCCTCCATCCTCAGGCAACTCAGGCTAGACTAACAGTCAGGTCAACTGGGTAACTACTGCCTGCATCCTCAGGCCAACTCAAGCTAGACTAACAGTCAGGTCAACTGGGTAACTACTGCCTGCATCCTCAGGTCAACTCAAGCTAGACTAACAGTCAGGTCAACTGGGTAACTACAGCCTCCATCCTCAGGTCAACTCATGCTAGACTAAGTCAGGTCAACTGAGTAACTACTGCCTCCATCCTCAGGCAACTCAAGCTAGACTAACAGTCAGGTCCACTGGGTAACTACTAGCTGCATCCTCTGGTCAACTCAAGCTAGACTAACAGTCAGGTCAACTGGGTAACTACAGCCTCCATCCTCAGGTCAACTCAAGCTAGACTAACAGTCAGTTCAACTGGGTAACTACTGCCTGCATCCTCAGGTCAACTCAAGCTAGACTAACAGTCAGGTCAACTGGGTAACTACTGCCTCCATCCTCAGGTCAACTCAAGCTAGACTAACAGTCAGGTCAACTGGGTAACTACTGCCTGCATCCTCAGGTCAACTCAAGCTAGACTAACTGTCAAGTCAACTGGGTAACTACTGCATCCATCCTCTGGTCGAATCAAGCTAGACTAACAGTCAGGTGAACTGGGTAACTACTGCATCCATCCTCTGGTCAACTCAAGCTAGACTAACAGTCACGTCAACTGGGTAACTACTGCCTGCATCCTCAGGTCAACTCAAGCTAGACTAACAGCCAGGTCAACTGGGTAACTGCAGCCTCCATCCTCAGGTCAACTCAAGCTAGACTAACAGTCAGGTCAACTGGGTAACTACAGCTTCCATCCTCAGGTCAACTCAAGCTAGACTAACAGTCAGGTCAACTGGGTAACTACTGCCTCCATCCTCAGGTCAACTCTAGCTAGACTAACAGTCAGGTCAACTGGGTAGCTACTGCCTGCATCCTCAGGCCAACTCAAGCTAGACTAACAGTCAGGTCAACTGGATAACTACTGCCTCCATCCTCAGGTCAACTCAAGCTAGACTAACAGTCAGGTCAACTGGGTAACTACAGCCTCCATCCTCAGGTCAACTCAAGCTAGACTAACAGTCAGTTCAACTGGGTAACTACTGCCTGCATCCTCAGGTCAACTGAAGCTAGACGAACAGTCAGGTCAACTGGGTAACTACTGCCTGCATCCTCAGGTCAACTCAAGCTAGACTAACAGTCAGTTCAACTGTGTAACTACTGCCTGCATCCTCAGGTCAACTCAAGCTAGACTAACAGTCAGGTCAACTGGGGAACTACTACCTCCATCCTCAGGTCAACTCAAGCTAGACTAACAGTCAGTTCAACTGGGTAGCTACTGCCTGCATCCTCTGGTCAACTCAAGCTAGACTAACAGTCAGGTCAACTGGGTAGCTACTGCCTGCATCCTCTGGTCAACTCAAGCTAGACTAACAGTCAGGTCAACTGGGTAACTACTGCCTCCATCCTCAGGTCAACTCAAGCTACACTAACAGTCAGGTGAACTGGGTAACTACTGCATCCATCCTCAGGTCAACTCAAGCTAGACTAACAGTCAGGTCAACTGGGTAGCTACTGCCTGCATCCTCTGGTCAACTCAAGCTAGACTAACAGTCAGGTGAACTGGGTAACTACTGCATCCATCCTCAGGTCAACTCAAGCTAGACTAACAGTCAGGTCAACTGGGTAGCTACTGCCTGCATCCTCAGGTCAACTCAAGCTAGACTAACAGTCAGGTCAACTGGGGAACTACTGCCTCCATCCTCAGGTCAACTCAAGCTAGACTAACAGTCAGTTCAACTGGGTAGCTACTGCCTGCATCCTCTGGTCAACTCAAGCTAGACTAACAGTCAGGTCAACTGGGTAGCTACTGCCTGCATCCTCTGGTCAACTCAAGCTAGACTAATAGTCAGGTCAACTGGGTAACTACTGCCTGCATCCTCAGGTCAACTCAAGCTAGACTAACAGTCAGGTCAACTGGGTAGCTACTGCCTGCATCCTCTGGTCAACTCAAGCTAGACTAACAGTCAGGTCAACTGGGTAACTACTGCCTCCATCCTCAGGTCAACTCAAGCTAGACTAACAGTCAGGTGAACTGGGTAACTACTGCATCCATCCTCTGGTCAACTCAAGCTAGACTAACAGTCAGGTCAACTGGGTAACTACTGCCTGCATCCTCAGGTCAACTCAAGCTAGACTAACAGTCAGGTCAACTGGGTAGCTACTGCCTGCATCCTCTGGTCAACTCAAGCTAGACTAACAGTCAGGTCAACTGGGTAACTACTGCCTCCATCCTCAGGTCAACTGAAGCTAGACTAACAGTCAGGTCAACTGGGTAACTACTGCCTCCATCCTCAGGTCAACTCAAGCTAGACTAACAGTCAGGTCAACTGGGTAACTACTGCCTCCATCCTCAGGTCAACTCAAGCTAGACTAACAGTCAGGTCAACTGCGTAACTACTGCCTGCATCCTCAGGTCAACTCAAGCTAGACTGTCAAGTCAACTGGGTAACTACTGCATCCATCCTCTGGTCGAATCAAACTAGACTAACAGTCAGGTGAACTGGGTAACTACTGCATCCATCCTCTGGTCAACTCAAGCTAGACTAACAGTCACGTCAACTGGGTAACTACTGCCTGCATCCTCAGGTCAACTCAAGCTAGACTAACAGCCAGGTCAACTGGGTAACTGCAGCCTCCATCCTCAGGTCAACTCAAGCTAGACTAACAGTCAGGTCAACTGGGTAACTACAGCCTCCATCCTCAGGTCAACTCAAGCTAGACTAACAGTCAGGTCAACTGGGTAACTACTGCCTCCATCCTCAGGCAACTCAAGCTAGACTAACAGTCAGGTCAACTGGGTAACTACTGCCTGCATCCTCAGGCCAACTCAAGCTAGACTAACAGTCAGGTCAACTGGGTAACTACTGCCTGCATCCTCAGGTCAACTCAAGCTAGACTAACAGTCAGGTCAACTGGGTAACTACAGCCTCCATCCTCAGGTCAACTCATGCTAGACTAAGTCAGGTCAACTGAGTAACTACTGCCTCCATCCTCAGGCAACTCAAGCTAGACTAACAGTCAGGTCCACTGGGTAACTACTACCTGCATACTCTGGTCAACTCAAGCTAGACTAACAGTCAGGTCAACTGGGTAACTACAGCCTCCATCCTCAGGTCAACTCAAGCTAGACTAACAGTCAGTTCAACTGGGTAACTACTGCCTGCATCCTCAGGTCAACTCAAGCTAGACTAACAGTCAGGTCAACTGGGTAACTACTGCCTCCATCCTCAGGTCAACTCAAGCTAGACTAACAGTCAGGTCAACTGGGTAACTACTGCCTGCATCCTCAGGTCAACTCAAGCTAGACTAACTGTCAAGTCAACTGGGTAACTACTGCATCCATCCTCTGGTCGAATCAAGCTAGACTAACAGTCAGGTGAACTGGGTAACTACTGCATCCATCCTCTGGTCAACTCAAGCTAGACTAACAGTCACGTCAACTGGGTAACTACTGCCTGCATCCTCAGGTCAACTCAAGCTAGACTAACAGCCAGGTCAACTGGGTAACTGCAGCCTCCATCCTCAGGTCAACTCAAGCTAGACTAACAGTCAGGTCAACTGGGTAACTACAGCTTCCATCCTCAGGTCAACTCAAGCTAGACTAACAGTCAGGTCAACTGGGTAACTACTGCCTCCATCCTCAGGTCAACTCTAGCTAGACTAACAGTCAGGTCAACTGGGTAGCTACTGCCTGCATCCTCAGGCCAACTCAAGCTAGACTAACAGTCAGGTCAACTGGGTAACTACTGCCTGCATCCTCAGGCCAACTCAAGCTAGACTAACAGTCAGGTCAACTGGGTAACTACTGCCTGCATCCTCAGGTCAACTCAAGCTAGACTAACAGTCAGGTGAACTGGGTAACTACAGCTTCCATCCTCAGGTCAACTCAAGCTAGACTAACAGTCAGGTCAACTGGGTAACTACTGCCTCCATCCTCAGGTCAACTCTAGCTAGACTAACAGTCAGGTCAACTGGGTAGCTACTGCCTGCATCCTCAGGCCAACTCAAGCTAGACTAACAGTCAGGTCAACTGGATAACTACTGCCTCCATCCTCAGGTCAACTCAAGCTAGACTAACAGTCAGATCAACTGGGTAACTACAGCCTCCATCCTCAGGTCAACTCAAGCTAGACTAACAGTCAGTTCAACTGGGTAACTACTGCCTGCATCCTCAGGTCAACTGAAGCTAGACGAACAGTCAGGTCAACTGGGTAACTACTGCCTGCATCCTCAGGTCAACTCAAGCTAGACTAACAGTCAGTTCAACTGTGTAACTACTGCCTGCATCCTCAGGTCAACTCAAGCTAGACTAACAGTCAGGTCAACTGGGGAACTACTACCTCCATCCTCAGGTCAACTCAAGCTAGACTAACAGTCAGTTCAACTGGGTAGCTACTGCCTGCATCCTCTGGTCAACTCAAGCTAGACTAACAGTCAGGTCAACTGGGTAGCTACTGCCTGCATCCTCTGGTCAACTCAAGCTAGACTAACAGTCAGGTCAACTGGGTAACTACTGCCTCCATCCTCAGGTCAACTCAAGCTAGACTAACAGTCAGGTGAACTGGGTAACTACTGCATCCATCCTCAGGTCAACTCAAGCTAGACTAACAGTCAGGTCAACTGGGTAGCTACTGCCTGCATCCTCTGGTCAACTCAAGCTAGACTAACAGTCAGGTGAACTGGGTAACTACTGCATCCATCCTCAGGTCAACTCAAGCTAGACTAACAGTCAGGTCAACTGGGTAGCTACTGCCTGCATCCTCAGGTCAACTCAAGCTAGACTAACAGTCAGGTCAACTGGGGAACTACTGCCTCCATCCTCAGGTCAACTCAAGCTAGACTAACAGTCAGTTCAACTGGGTAGCTACTGCCTGCATCCTCTGGTCAACTCAAGCTAGACTAACAGTCAGGTCAACTGGGTAGCTACTGCCTGCATCCTCTGGTCAACTCAAGCTAGACTAATAGTCAGGTCAACTGGGTAACTACTGCCTGCATCCTCAGGTCAACTCAAGCTAGACTAACAGTCAGGTCAACTGGGTAGCTACTGCCTGCATCCTCTGGTCAACTCAAGCTAGACTAACAGTCAGGTCAACTGGGTAACTACTGCCTCCATCCTCAGGTCAACTCAAGCTAGACTAACAGTCAGGTGAACTGGGTAACTACTGCATCCATCCTCTGGTCAACTCAAGCTAGACTAACAGTCAGGTCAACTGGGTAACTACTGCCTGCATCCTCAGGTCAACTCAAGCTAGACTAACAGTCAGGTCAACTGGGTAGCTACTGCCTGCATCCTCTGGTCAACTCAAGCTAGACTAACAGTCAGGTCAACTGGGTAACTACTGCCTCCATCCTCAGGTCAACTGAAGCTAGACTAACAGTCAGGTCAACTGGGTAACTACTGCCTCCATCCTCAGGTCAACTCAAGCTAGACTAACAGTCAGGTCAACTGGGTAACTACTGCCTCCATCCTCAGGTCAACTCAAGCTAGACTAACAGTCAGGTCAACTGCGTAACTACTGCCTGCATCCTCAGGTCAACTCAAGCTAGACTGTCAAGTGAACTGGGTAACTACTGCATCCATCCTCTGGTCGAATCAAGCTAGACTAACAGTCAGGTGAACTGGGTAACTACTGCATCCATCCTCTGGTCAACTCAAGCTAGACTAACAGTCACGTCAACTGGGTAACTACTGCCTGCATCCTCAGGTCAACTCAAGCTAGACTAACAGCCAGGTCAACTGGGTAACTGCAGCCTCCATCCTCAGGTCAACTCAAGCTAGACTAACAGTCAGGTCAACTGGGTAACTACAGCCTCCATCCTCAGGTCAACTCAAGCTAGACTAACAGTCAGGTCAACTGGGTAACTACTGCCTCCATCCTCAGGCAACTCAAGCTAGACTAACAGTCAGGTCAACTGGGTAACTACTGCCTGCATCCTCAGGCCAACTCAAGCTAGACTAACAGTCAGGTCAACTGGGTAACTACTGCCTGCATCCTCAGGTCAACTCAAGCTAGACTAACAGTCAGGTCAACTGGGTAACTACAGCCTCCATCCTCAGGTCAACTCATGCTAGACTAAGTCAGGTCAACTGAGTAACTACTGCCTCCATCCTCAGGCAACTCAAGCTAGACTAACAGTCAGGTCCACTGGGTAACTACTACCTGCATCCTCTGGTCAACTCAAGCTAGACTAACAGTCAGGTCAACTGGGTAACTACAGCCTCCATCCTCAGGTCAACTCAAGCTAGACTAACAGTCAGTTCAACTGGGTAACTACTGCCTGCATCCTCAGGTCAACTCAAGCTAGACTAACAGTCAGGTCAACTGGGTAACTACTGCCTCCATCCTCAGGTCAACTCAAGCTAGACTAACAGTCAGGTCAACTGGGTAACTACTGCCTGCATCCTCAGGTCAACTCAAGCTAGACTAACTGTCAAGTCAACTGGGTAACTACTGCATCCATCCTCTGGTCGAATCAAGCTAGACTAACAGTCAGGTGAACTGGGTAACTACTGCATCCATCCTCTGGTCAACTCAAGCTAGACTAACAGTCACGTCAACTGGGTAACTACTGCCTGCATCCTCAGGTCAACTCAAGCTAGACTAACAGCCAGGTCAACTGGGTAACTGCAGCCTCCATCCTCAGGTCAACTCAAGCTAGACTAACAGTCAGGTCAACTGGGTAACTACAGCTTCCATCCTCAGGTCAACTCAAGCTAGACTAACAGTCAGGTCAACTGGGTAACTACTGCCTCCATCCTCAGGTCAACTCTAGCTAGACTAACAGTCAGGTCAACTGGGTAGCTACTGCCTGCATCCTCAGGCCAACTCAAGCTAGACTAACAGTCAGGTCAACTGGGTAACTACTGCCTGCATCCTCAGGCCAACTCAAGCTAGACTAACAGTCAGGTCAACTGGGTAACTACTGCCTGCATCCTCAGGTCAACTCAAGCTAGACTAACAGTCAGGTGAACTGGGTAACTACTGCCTCCATCCTCAGGTCAACTCAAGCTAGACTAACAGTCAGGTCAACTGGGTAACTACTGCCTCCATCCTCAGGTCAACTCAAGCTAGACTAACAGTCAGTTCAACTGGGTAACTACTGCCTGCATCCTCAGGTCAACTCAAGCTAGACTAACAGTCAGGTCAACTGGGTAACTACAGCCTCCATCCTCAGGTCAACTCAAGCTAGACTAACAGTCAGGTCAACTGGGTAACTACTGCCTCCATCCTCAGGCAACTCAAGCTAGACTAACAGTCAGGTCAACTGGGTAACTACTGCCTGCATCCTCAGGTCAACTCAAGCTAGACTAACAGTCAGGTCAACTGGATAACTACAGCCTGCATCCTCAGGTCAACTCAAGCTAGACTAACAGTCAGGTCAACTGGGTAACTACTGCCTGCATCCTCAGGTCAACTCAAGCTAGACTAACAGTGAGGTCAACTGGGTAACTACTGCCTCCATCCTCAGGTCAACTCAAGGTAGACTAACAGTCAGGTCAACTGGGTAACTACTGCCTGCATCCTCAGGTCAACTCAAGCTAGACTAACAGTCAGGTCAAGTGGGCAACTACTGCCTCCATCCTCAGGTCAACTCAAGCTAGACTAACTGTCAGGTCAACTGTCTAACTGCCCAAGCCTTCAGCGACTAACACTGTCGCCATCCTCAGGGCAACTCATGCTAGACTAGCTGTCGCCTGTTATTCCAAGAAACCTCCATTTTTACTTTCTCTACTGCTAGTGCTAAGTAGAGGAAGTATTGTATGGCACCGAAAAATTCGATGTCGAGATTTCCCCGGGAATATATGTTATGGGGCCTCCTGAAACCACAAAAAGCATTTTTGGAAAAAGGTGCGCGCGCGTGTGCGTGTGTGTATGTCAGTCTGTGGACAGCATTACTGAAAAACGAAAAGTTTGCTCAAAACCAAAGTTGGTATTTATGTTTAATGTTTTTCAAGGATGCGACACGAAGATTTTGAAGAAAATGTCTCCACCTTTAACTACCCTTTACATGGAAAGTTGTTCGAAAATTTTGATTTTCTTCAAAATGGCTAACGAATTTGTTTAAAATGCCATATATCTGAGATGTTTTTATGAGAAATAAAATGTATATTTTGAATTTTCTGGCTATAGCCTATGTATTCCTGTTTACTCTGAATGACTTTTGAATAACTCGTAAACCGTAAGAGATAGAGAAAATTTTACTATACAAAAACTGTAGGTCTCATAAAATACACAATTTATGTCTAAATACATTTTTTTGTAGAGTGAATGATTTCGGAGATGTTCCTTGTTATGTGTCAGCTTCACGATTTTTTAAAATTGCATTTGTTTTACTTTATTCTCTTCTTTCATTCTTTTTCTTTTCTTTCTTTCTTTTTTTTTTTTTTTTTTTTTTTTTTTTTTTTTTTTTTTTTTTTTTTTGTTTTTGCTCTCTCTCCCTCTCTCTGTTTTCAGGGAGTCTCAATACCTACCATAGCGGATGTTCATTTTTCCACTGCTATTTGTTGGTCACTTTGCAGGATGTATTATTGACCCGTATGACAGACAACTTGCTACAAATTAACGATAACACTTTTATGTAACACAAGCCTCAGCAGCAGCACAAGGTCGAGCATTTTTTGTTTTGTTTTATCCGGACGTGGAAATCCTCCGGCAGTTACACGTCGGTTGATTTATACGCGGCTCAGACAAAGAACTCGTTGGATAAGATAGCTGTAAGCATTAAATGTACGTACATGATTCGTAACGATCCGAAACAGACCTCCAGCCTAACCATTGTGCTAATTATTATGCACATGATAGCCAATCAACATGTCAGAGATAATACACAACATATCATGTCACTATTTTACTTCATTTTAATAAAGACTAATTATTACTAGCTCATTCTTCTGCCTTGTTTAGTCAGTGTCGCCAATGTATTCCAGAAATCGCTGGAAAAACAATTCATTGCCTCCATTTCAATTTGAGAACTGTTTTTAACATTTGTTCCTTGAATAATTAATGCATTTTTACAGAAGAAAGCTTATTTATTACTGTTCAAAATAAAGTGAGACTTATTTAAGACTAAAATGGTTTTTTGTTATAACAAGAGAAGATCGAAATACACGTAATTCTTGTGTTTGATTTTCCTCTGTTGGCAGCACTGAACTACACTAATTGAAATGAATGTTTTAGGCTATTCTTATATTATGATTTAACATGTTATGGTCAGATATAGTAATTATATTCATATTATATAAAATGTGCGTGTGTGCGCGTGTGCGTGTGTGCGTGTGTGCGCGTGTGCGCGTGTGTGCGTGTGTGCGTGTGTGCGTGTGTGCGTGTGTGCGTGTGTGCGTGTGTGTGTGTGTGTGTGTGTGCGCGTGTGTGTGTGTGTGCGCGTGTGTGCGTGTGTGCGTGTGTGTGTGTGTGTGTGTGTGTGCGTGTGTGCGTGTGCGCGTGTGCGCGTGTGCGCGTGTGTGCGTGTGTGCGTGTGTGCGTGTGTGTGTGCGTGTGTGCGTGTGTGTGTGTGTGTGTGTGCGCGTGTGCGCGTGTGCGCGTGTGCGCGTGTGTGCGTGTGTGTGTGTGTGTGTGTGTGCGTGTGTGCGTGTGTGCGTGTGTGCGTGTGCGCGTGTGCGCGTGTGCGCGTGTGTGCGTGTGTGCGTGTGTGCGTGTGTGCGTGTGTGCGTGTGTGTGTGTGTGTGTGTGCGCGTGTGCGCGTGTGCGCGTGTGCGTGTGTGGGTGTGTGCGTGTGTGCGTGTGTGTGTGTGTGTGTGTGTGTGTGTGTGTGTGTGTGTGTGTGTGTGTGTGTGTGTGTGTGTGAAATAGTCCATATAAATATAATTCGACAGTCTCACTCTCACTCTACTTGACAATTTATCAGTTAGATCACACGTATTATCATATTACTTGTGATAATAGAAGGAGCTAGGCTAGGTCACTATTACACAGGACAAGCAGCTATATATGAAATAGTCCATATAAATATAATTCCACAGTCTGACTCACTCTCACTCTACTTGACAATTTATCAGTTAGATCACACGTATTATCATATTACTTGTGATAATAGAAGGAGCTAGGCTAGGTCACTATTACACAGGACAAGCAGCTATATATGAAATAGTCCATATAAATATAATTCGACAGTCTGACTCACTCTCACTCTACTTGACAATGTATCAGTTAGATCACACGTATTATCATATTACTTGTGATAATAGAAGGAGCTAGGCTAGGTCACTATTACACAGGACAAACAGCTATATATGAAATAGTCCATATAAATATAATTCGACAGTCTGACTCACTCTCACTCTACTTGACAATTTATCAGTTAGATCACACGTATTATCATATTACTTGTGATAATAGAAGGAGCTAGGCTAGGTCACTATTACACAGGACAAGCAGCTATATATGAAATAGTCCATATAAATATAATTCGACAGTCTGACTCACTCTCACTCTACTTGACAATTTATCACTTAGATCACACGTATTATCATATTACTTGTGATAAATCGTGTCGTATATTATCTGGGACTTGGTGAACCTCATTCTCCTTGACAACGAAAACGGGAAGCAAGTCAGCACTTACAACCACCCAATAACGGGAATCAGAAAGTTAAAACTTCGCCAAGTGTTGTTTCCCACTCGTCGGTTGTGAACACTACCATTTGAGTACGTGTATATCAATCTTCTCGTGCTGGTTATCGTTACTGGTAGTTGTCTACCAGACTTAACATGCTAGCCTCTGGTTGCCGAGGTCGCATGGCTTCCTCTGGAAGGGAAGTAAAGGCGGTGGTCTCGTATCCTAGATTTGCAACACATAAATAACCTTAAGGAGACTCTTAGCAATATGTACTATGTTTCCATCGATTTGAGTCCAATCCCATTCTCAATACGACACCCGTTTCCATGTTGAAGTGAATCCGAACTGAGATCGATTTGGATACGCAACTCTTAAGCACAATCAATTCAAGCTTTTATGTTGGTTACTTGGTTTTTGTTGACGAACCTGTAAATATATGCTCTGTGTACTTTAAGTATGTTTGAGGTTAGTGCCTTTGTTGTGTTTTATTACCTACGTCACTTTCACTAAGAAAAGCAAATGAAGAGCGTGCAATAGGGAACGCTAAGCCTACCTACGTGTGATATCACCATCTTGTTGCAGCCCAGCTAATTAAAACAGCGCCGGGCACAGGGTCACCACCGTTACGGTACACAAACACTCCAGTGGCGGCTCCCACTTTAAGAAAAAAGGAGTAATGCCAAAAAGCTCAAAAGTTTACAGTTTACTAGCAACAACTATTTTTATCCAAGAAATTTATCATCACCTGGCTGAATTATTATTAATTAAAGATTCTTAATTTGTGGCCATATTCATAGAAAATTGAATAAGCGACAATTCTTTCCTTTAGAATCAACTGTTCTTGAGTACATTGCATTTGAAAACTCCACAACTTTTGTCCGTTTTCACGTAAATTGCTGGTGCCTCGCACACCAGCGATAAAACATCTGAATTCGATACATGGCAAACGTTAGTTAAATGGTTTTTATAGACTAGAGCATTAGAATAGTTCACTAACCCGCCGGTAGAAGCAGATTACTCAATCAACAAGTTGTGCCAGATTGCCATAGTCTCACATTATCTCGTTAACGGTGCACTTTATTTAAAGCATATTGGGAATGTTTTGTTAATTCACATCCACTGTCTCATACCCTTCAGTCTTCAGTCTGATGGATTATTTCACTTCCACCCTGTATTTTCTTTATAAACAATAACATCAGTTTAGTATTACATGATATGGCAGATGTTTCTAATGGAAAGTTTGGCAAGAATTACACACATTTTGGTAATTAGGGCTAGCACTTGGAAGCAAATTTAAAACCGAAACTACTTGTGCTTTTTGATAAGAACATGAGTTGAGCAGGGAGTATTGAAATATGCAGGAGGAAAATTCACTTTCTCTTGGTCTACGTATTGTGACTTTTGGTTGTGTTGAAAAGTAAAGAAGACAGATGTAGTCGAGATAAAGAAACACTTTTATTTCCGTAAACAGTAACTTTGTACACTCGTTGCAACAACAAGAAAGTCTTTTCCGATTCTCCAACAGCACGGCTTCGAACTCGTAACACAAAGAACTAACTCTTCTCCGTCGGCACAACTCTCCACATCGTCTGTCCGTCTCCGTCGGCACGACTACTCAACCTTCACATACGTCTGACTGCCTCTTCTCACACTTTACCGCTATTTATATCTCCCAGGCACTATTCTGGAAGCTTCAGGAACGTTCAGTTATTGCGGCGAGATACAAAGTAGAAGACTCCAGAAGAATCTATCCTTTTCTCTCTTTCGGCAAGCGCCCCAACAATGCGGCCATTCTCTGTCTCTTTCCTTCGGCTCCTTTGCGGTAGTGCCGACAATAATGCGATGGGTGACACTGCGGTTGTCGGCAATTAGATGCGGCGGGCGCGGTGACACTGCTCCCTCCTCAGAGTTGGTCGTCCCGACCAGCACTATCACTGCGGCATCTCCCTTGCGCCCCGGCGGATTATCCCATCGAACCTCTTCTCCAGGAGGCACGATCCTAGGTATCGCTGTTGGATAGTGTCCCTTGTCTGGGTAGGACGACGTATGCCATCCTGCTTCGAAATTCTGCAACAGTACCGCCGGTCTTGACGGTCCCTCGTCCAGTTGCCCTTCTTCCTGGTGTGTTGACGGGCCATCCTGCGCACTTGGAAACGGCTCATTGGGTACCGTGTCCGCCGACCTCTCTGGCGCACCTTCGCAGCCACCTTGCTTCCGATGGGTCCGGCAACAAACCCCACCACATCCGCGCGAGTCGCGTCCACCGCTGCACTCGTGTTCACTCGTGCTCGGCACGGCCTCTCCTGTAACCTGCCGTCCACGATGATGTTCACCATTCTTCCGTTCACGGCACTATGCGTCAGGTGATGGATGGCTCCGACGATCCCCCCATGTCCCACGCCAAGTCGGTTTTCGCGTGTTGCTCGTTTGCTTGTGCGCTTCCCTGCTGATCGTCCTCCACGTCATATACTGGTTGGTTACGTACCCGACACACTCCTCCAGAGGATCCTCGACGACGTCCCTGAACTGCCCCTTTGTCTTCCCCGAGACGTATCCTTTCGTTATCTGCAACGGGCGCAACTGTCGCCTCGGCCACTAGGTACTCCCTCCCCGGGTCCGCGCTATTCCGTCTGCCCCTGGCATCCAGTACTTCGACGCTCTCGTCAACTCTTACTACCAGGGCGCCAAGACGTTCCCCGTCGTCCTCCATGACGTCCACGTGCTGGCAGAGGTCTACCACCTTTTCGCCGAGTTCTTCCACGTCTTCCGTCACGCCAATCAGTTCGCCATCAATTTTCGCCGATAGCTCCGTCTTCATCTCTTTCAGCTCGGCAGCGAGGTTGTTGTTTGACGTTTCCATTTTGGCAGCGAGGTTGTCGTTTGCCGTCTTCATCTCTTTCAGCTCGGCAACGAGGTTGTGTTTAATGTTTCTATTTTGGCAGCGAGGTTGTTCCTCTTCTTCATTTCGGCAACGAGGTTGTCGTTTGCCGTCTTCATCTTGGACATTTCTGTCTTCATTTCGGCGAATAATTCTTCCATCATTGCCATCATCCTGGTTTCCGAATCTCCCTCCATCTTGGTTCTAACGTTGCAACTTCTAACGACGATGTAACGAAACTAGAAGCAATTCGACGAATCCCACTTCTGACACCAGTGTGACTTTTGGTTGTGTTGAAAAGTAAAGTAGACAGATGTGGTCGAGATAAAGAAACACTTTTATTTCCGTAAACAGTAACTTGTACACTCGTTGCAACAGCAAGAAAGTCTTTTCCGATTCTCCAACAGCACGACTCCGAATTCGTAACACAAAGAACTAACTCTTCTCCGTCGGCACAACTCTTCACATCGTCTGTCCGTCTCCGTCGGCACGACTACTCAATCTTCACATACGTCTGACTGACTCTTCTCACACTTTACCGCTATTTATATCTCCCAGGCACTATTCTGGAAGCTTCAGGAACGTTCAGTTATTGCGGCGAGATACAAAGTAGAAGACTCCAGAAGAATCTATCCTTTTCTCTCTTTCGGCAAGCGCCCCAACAATGCGGCCATTCTCTGTCTCTTTCCTTCGGCTCCTTTGCGGTAGTGCCGACAATAATGCGATGGGTGACACTGCGGTTGTCGGCAATTAGATGCGGCGGGCGCGGTGACAGTATGCACAGAACAAAGATCAAAACTTGTATGTAGCTAACACTTCAATAAATACGTTTATGTGATAGAGGTGTAAAAGTAGAGGCACCATAGAGTGTCAAGTGGTTAGAGAGCCAAATGTGGTGAGCATGGCGCATGTGGCAGCAGTTCCTAACATCCACTAACTAACTGATGGTCCATGCCGCACCAATAAGCAGTTTACTTCTTGTGGGATGTGTTTGGACTGACCCTGAATGCAAGTTTCGCTCCTCAACTCTCATGTGCATACTGGTAACTGGAACAAAACTGAGCAGCCATTTCTTTACAGTACAAAATCAACGGTAAAGAATCTTACAAACTGAAATCCAATTCCTGCTCCATTATGTGTACTACGTATAGCTCCTTTTAATCCTTTTTTATTTTTCCCCTTTCTTTTCTTTCTTTATTTTTTGTCTTTTTTTCTGCATGGTGGGTCCACTTCCTGTCACCCAAATGTTCATTTTTACTTTCTCTTCTGATAAGTAGGGGAAGTATTGTATTCCACCCAATAATTCGATGTCGAAATTTCACCGCAAATATATGTTTTAAACCCCCTGAATCCAGAAAAAAGAATTATTGGAAAAGGTGTGTGTGTGTGTGTGTGTGTGTGTGTGTGTGTGTGTGTGTGTGTGTGTGTGTGTGTGTGTGTGTGTGTGTCAGTCGGTGTCTTTGGATTGCACAACTCAAAAACGAAAAGTCGATTAGAAACCAAAGTCGATATTTAAGTTTAATGTCTTTCAAGGATGCGACACGAAGATTTTGCAGAAAATAGCCCCACCCTAAACTACCCCTTTACGGGGAAACTTTTTTAGAAATTTTGATTTTCTTGAAAATGGATAGCGATTTTGATTAAAATGTCATATGTTTAAGTTATTTGTATGACAAATGAATTGTATATTTTGAATTTTCTGGCTATAGCCTATTTAGTCCTGTTTAGTCTGGATGACTTTTGGATAACTCGTAGACCGTATGAGACAAAATCTTACTCTACAAAAAAATGTAGATCTCACGAGACATCACGAGACTGAGTACACTCCCCAGATACAGTGCTATATACCTTCAGTGATCCTTGGTCTCCTAGTCAGACCCAACAAGGAGTTGAGGGTATCTAGATATATTGTCTCCCCCAGTTGGCATCATGAGACTGAGTACACTCCCCAGATACAGTGCTATATACCTTCAGTGATCCTTGGTCTCCTAGTCAGACCCAACAAGGAGTTGAGGATATCTAGGTATATTGTCTCCCCCAGTTGGCATCATGAGACTGAGTACACTCCCCAGATACAGTGCTATATACCTTCAGTGATCCTTGGTCTCCTAGTCAGACCCAACAAGGAGTTGAGGGTATCTAGGTATATTGTCTCCCCCAGTTGGCATCATGAGACTGAGTACACTCCCCAGATAGAGTGCCATATACCTTCAGTGATCCTTGGTCTCCTTTTCAGGCCTAACAAGGAGTTGAGGGTATCTAGGTATATTGTCTCCCCCAGTTGGCATCATGAGACTGAGTACACTCCCCAGATACAGTGCTATATACCTTCAGTGATCCTTGGTCTCCTAGTCAGACCCAACAAGGAGTTGAGGGGATCTAGGTATATTGTCTCCCCCAGTTGGCATCATGAGACTGAGTACACTCCCCAGATAGAGTGCTATATACCTTCAGTGATCCTTGGTCTCCTAGTCAGACCCAACAAGGAGTTGAGGGGATCTAGGTATATTGTCTCCCCCAGTTGGCATCATGAGACTGAGTACACTCCCCAGATACAGTGCTATATACCTTCAGTGATCCTTGGTCTCCTTGTCAGGCCCAACAAGGAGTTGAGGGTATCTAGGTATATTGTCTCCCCCAGTTGGCATCATGAGACTGAGTACACTCCCCAGATAGAGTGCTATATACCTTCAGTGATCCTTGGTCTCCTTGTCAGACCCAACAAGGAGTTGAGGGGATCTAGGTATATTGTCTCCCCCAGTTGGCATCATGAGACTGAGTACACTCCCCAGATACAGTGCTATATACCTTCAGTGATCTTTGGTCTCCTAGTCAGACCCAACAAGGAGTTGAGGGGATCTAGGTATATTGTCTCCCCCAGTTGGCATCATGAGACTGAGTACACTCCCCAGATACAGTGCTATATAACTTCAGTGATCCTTGGTCTCCTAGTCAGACCCAACAAGGAGTTGAGGGTATCTAGGTATATTGTCTCCCCCAGTTGGCATCATGAGACTGAGTACACTCCCCAGATACAGTGCTATATACCTTCAGTGATCCTTGCTCTCCTAGTCAGACCCAACAAGGAGTTGAGGGTATCTAGGTATATTGTCTCCAAGTGATGTGGGTGTTGGAGTTTGGCTAAGGTAAGACTCCTATATATCTTTGAGCGGGGACTGGTTTTATAGGCCCATCAAAATGACACGTCTAATGGGGTTATCGCTCTTCTTACAGACTTTATTTTTTCGGTTACTTCTATATAGTTACAGACACATTTCGAAACAAGGAAACTACTGATGGTTGCTATTGATGCTCTTTGTGTGACCACAAAAAAGTTCTTAATGGTAACGTTGCACTTAAAAAATTTCAACAAATATCTGGCAAATAAATTGTGATTTTAACACTAGTAACATTTTGACTATCTCTTACTGTTTATCAGTTATACAAAATTCATCCAGATTCAAAACAACTTGAGAAGCCATTCCAGCAAAATTGAATATATAAATCTTATGGTTCTTCAAGTTACTGTGATCAGTTCAACGTTCACTGTGAAGTCAATTAGATCACAGTGTCAGTTCAGTAATGTGATCTAGTTTAACTTTTACTGGAGGTCGCTTATTTGCTAGTGTCACTTCAGTAAGAAGTAGTTCGCCTCGCTAATGTGCAAGAGAGGAGAACAAACGAATGATGCAGTTACATACACAAGTTATTGGGTAGTCAGGGCAAGTAGTAGACTACCTCTCCTATTATGTCAGTGTCACTTCAGTAAGAAGTAGTTCGCCTCGCTAATGTGCAAGAGAGGAGAACAAACGAATGGTGCAGTTACATACACAAGTTATTGGGTAGTCAGGGCAAGTAGTAGACTACCTCTCCTATTATGCTCCAGCAGTAGAGGAACACTTCACTGGAACACAAGCGGCTCTAATCTCCCGCGACAGCAGCACTTAGTCTCCAGCGTAGCAACTGCAACCTTCCACACACTCGATAAGGGAAGATTGGGTGTTTGTTTACCAGTTTATCTGAACCTTCATTTAATCATTTCGCATTACCAATGCGGCAGTTTCCTGTGTGCCACATTTTAATCCGATTACGGTAAAAGATGAGCTCCAATTTCAGTTAATCCACACTTGTGTGTTGCACCGGAGGCTTTGTTCACACAGTCGTATTTGTCTGCCCATGAATGGTATATATATATTGTTTTTCAACCTCTGGGTCGCGAAGCCTCTGTAGGAGGGTCACGAGAGATCGAGAGAACTCAGTAAAAAATAAACAAATTTGAAAAAAGTAGATATATTAAGAAAAAGTTAACAAAATGACACTCGTTATGTTATTTATACAAACACATTAACAAAAAATAAAATCTTCGAGGACTCGTTCATTTTAATGTGAAGGTTGCGCTTGGGTTTGCTCAATCAATTTCTCCCATCGTGGAGCCGTTTTTGCAACATTAAGTATTAAATCATGTTCCAAATTTAAGCGATTTCTTAGTTTACTTTTATTTGGGCCATTGATGAAAATGCCAAATCGCACAAGTACGAGGTAGAAAATGGAATCAAACACTTCAAAGCCTCAGTTGTTAATTCTGGGTATTCTGTTTTTCTTTTTAACCAAAAGGTATCCAAATTTTCAGACTTGAATTCCAAGTGTATCATCCCATCGGCAGATAATTGCAGCAAATTCTCTTTCAGCTTGGTTGCTAAATTTGCCTCATTTATAGCTGTTTGCCCAGTGCTATCCGATATCTCTTGCACTGAGAAGTAATGATACAATTCTTTCTTCAAATTATCCAACACCATTTCCATACCAGATGTATATCTCGCTTGCGACTTCTTCAATCAAAGACTGTGTCGACGAAAATGAATCAAAATTGTTTGGATTTATAGATGATGACCACAACTCATTTTTTCTTTTACTTTCTCTACTGTAAGTAGGGGACGTATTGTATTCCACCCAAAAATTTGATGTCGAAATTTCACCGGAAATATACGTTTTGAGACCCCCTGAATAAAAAACAGCATTTTTAGAAGTGTGTGTGTCAGTCAATCTGTGGACAACATAACTCAAAAACGAAAAGAAGGTTAAAAACCAAAGTAAATATTTAAGTTTAGCGTCTATCAAGGATGCGACACGAAGATTTTGAAGAAAATTGCCCCACCCTAAACTAACCTTTACATGGAAAATTTTTCAAATATTTTGCTTTTCTTGAAAATAACTAACGATGTTGATTAAAATGTCATATGATTGAGATGTTTACTCTGGACGACTTTCGCATAACTGGTAAACCCTTAGAGACAGACCAAGTCTTACTACACAAAAAAATGTAGATCTTGCTAAAATATCCAATTCACGTCTAAATAAATTTACTTGTAAGGTGAACCACGGATATATTCCTCGTTATGTGTGTGAGTTTCTGAAAACTTAAAACCTTCGTGAAATGGAACATCGTTGTTCACTTTTTATTTGTTAAGTGTGGAAAGAGAACGGAATCTCAAAGCTTTAAAAGATTTGACTATCGCACAAAGCCTAGTGTATTCTAATATTCCCGTTGCACTTACAAGGAAATAAGCAATAATATAATTTGTAAAAATGTTTATTTCAAATAACACGAAGGTGAGTGAGTGAATGTGTTTAACGGCCCGTCGATAACGAGCTCATTTGGGCCAACACGAAGAAGATATAGGAATAAGAGTTTGTAAGAATGGTTAGTACAAGAGTAGAGAAAGTCATGTGAGTGTAACACATCAGATATCTGTATTAACATGAAGAAGATATAGGAATAAGAGTTTGTAAGAATGGTTAGTACAAGAGTAGAGAAAGTCATGTAAGTGTAACACATCAGATATCTGTATTAACATGAAGAAGATATAGGAATAAGAGTTTGTAAGAATGGTTAGTACAAGAGTAGAGAAAGTCATGTGAGTGTAACACGTCAGATATCTGTATTAACATGAAGAAGATATAGGAATAAGAGTTTGTAAGAATGGTTAGTACAAGAGTAGAGAAAGTCATGTGAGTGCAACACGTCAGATATCTGTATTAACATGAAGAAAATATAGGAATAAGAGTTTGTAAGAATGGTTAGTACAAGAGTAGAGAAAGTCATGTGAGTGTAACACGTCAGATATCTGTATTAACATGAAGAAGATATAGGAATAAGAGTTTGTAAGAATGGTTAGTACAAGAGTAGAGAAAGTCATGTGAGTGTAACACGTCAGATATCTGTATTAACATGAAGAAGATATAGGAATAAGAGTTTCTAAGAATGGTTAGTACAAGAGTAAAGGAAGTCATGTGAGTGCAACACGTCAGATATCTGTATTAACATGAAGAAGATATAGGAATAAGAGTTTGTAAGAATGGTTAGTACAAGAGTAGAGAAAGTCATATGAGTGTAACACGTCAGATATCTGTATTAACATGAAGAAGATACAGGAATAAGGGTTTGTAAGAATGGTTAGTACAAGAGTAAAGGAAGTCATGTGAGTGCAACACATCAGATTTTTTTATAAAGGCATCGAGTTTGTCTTTTGCTTTAATGACCCGCCCTTGAAGACTTTTATTCAAGTTATTTAAATGCTCAAATAAGTCAGAAAGAAAAGCCAATTTCAAAAGGAATTCCGGGTCAGAAATGAATTCAGAGTAATGTTCCATAACTCCGGTCAGTACTTTGCCTTTTGATAACCACCTAACCTCTGTATGGTAAAGCAAATTGCGGTGTAGTGTCCCCATATCTTTAGAAATGACTTAAAACAATTGGGTCTGCAACGCTTTTCTTTTAATAGAACTTACGATGTTAATAATGATATTTCGAACTTGACTGTATTCTTGTGGCAAGAGCTTGGCGATGGAGAAAGCAATGCATCCAACAAGCGTTTGGCATCCACTCTTCGCACCAGTCACTACAAATAGCAATGCATTTTTGTGCCCAATCGATATTCATATCTTGGGTAGCTTCAAGCACTGACCTGTAGTATTCATGGGAAGTGCTTTGCAAAACAGTATTTCTTCCATTAATATTTCATTGGATTCAAAACGCACAAAAGCTACAAACTGCGCACAACCCGCAATATCCGTTGATTCATCAAATTGCAAGGCCACAAAAGAACTTTTCTTTACTTTCTCTATGACGATCACGAATGTCAGTCGCCATATTGCTTATCCTGCGTTGGATGATATTGTCAGAGAGAGTATACTTTTGAGCTTTCCGACCTCTTGCTTGCCAAACATAATCTCTGCTATTTCTAAGGCGCTGGTAAAATCAAACTTTCGGCAATACTGTGAAGTTACTCGATAGCTAGCAAGCAACGCTTTCTCAGTTAGGTTGGGGATTTGTCCTATAGCAGTTTTTTGATGTTCAAGAGCTCTTAATTTTCGCTCAAAAAATTACACGGGTTTATTTTTTCATTAGGATGTTTTGTGTTTAGGAGGCGTACCAACTTGGATGGCTTCATGCTTTCTCGTGACAAAATTTCCAAGCAAATTACGCACTGCGGTTTATTCGCAATCACAGTAAACCCAAATTTCAAATAATTGTCATTTCGACGTTCTTTCTTTATTCCACTACTCCCGCTAGACGTTGATGGTTCTGATGATCTTTTCAGGAATGTATCCATTTTCAGTTATAACAAACAACTCAAACGCGCCGCGCGTGTCTCACGTTCACAAATCACTTTACAATTACTTCAACTCCAAGGCACCTTCCACACAGTCCGTATAACACCGTAGTTTCACTTCCGAATCGTTTCCACTTATCGCGGTCTTGCTTCCGATTCCACTTGCTTTGTGGTTTTGCCCTTAACTGCCATGGCCGCGGTTGACCGCCCTATTTATAGGCCAGCGCATTCTAGCAAGAATCATCTCGAAGCGTAACGAAACGTCTCAAAAATTGTGGACCTTCCGCGGAACCCAGGACCCTCTGCATAACGGATCTGATACTGGCATCCCAGTTGTACAAAAATGGCGCCAGCTGTTGGTGGTGATTTCTGAGGTGTTTCCACACGCTATTCTTCGTATTGTTTTCTATACCTTTGAGTTATTGTTTGTTATAATAATTCCTATGTAAGTTTGTCTTCACATTAGCAAAGCGAGTGTTTAAAAACTTTTATATGGGCAGTACAGGGAACGGGAATAAATCTAATAACGTGTTGACTGTGCCGTGTGCTCTCCACGTGTTTATGTTTATTGTGTTCCATCTAAGACTATGGCTACAATAGCCGTATAGTGTGGTTAATTTATCTGTTTGCAAGTGCAATTTGTGTCACGATTACAGTGGTGAGAGGTTGTTGAAGAAAAACTGTTCCAGTAGTGTATGTTATTGTAGTCATACCTCAACCTAACCTCAAACATAACAATGCCCCATAACTGTTGCATTCCCGGATGCAAATTAAAAATGAGGAACTTTCAGTTAAATCAAAAGGTAAATTTCAACGTAAAGCTTGTAAATTCAGTATTTAATTACTATAAATTTCAGAGTTATGTGCGTTAGTTGCCGGTGTATATATAACATAGTGAATAGTGAAAGACAATAATTTCGAGTGAACTCAATTAGTGACAGCTGCAACACCAACCGTTTGTTTCATGTAAGTAGTATGCTGCTTGTATTTATATATTATCTTTTGTCTTTGTAATTTAAATGTGTAACTGTAGTTTGGAAGAAATGTGTTATGTTGCTGCATGTAAAACTGCAGACTATAGCAACACTGCAATTGGCAACACTGACACATACATAAAAGACTCCGCCCATTTCATTCAGAAACTCAAGACCATCAGCTTACAACCCAACGACTTACTTGTCAGTTTCGACATAACATCTCTGTTCACCATGGTTCCAGTCACTGAAGCCATAACACAGCTTAAGGAGATTTTTCCAGAAGACATTACGACGCTTTTTCACCACGTCCTCACGACTACGTATTTCCAGTGGAACCACGAATACTATGAACAGACAGGCGGTGTAGCAATGGGAAGTCCTCTCAGTCCGGTTATTGAGAATTTTTACATGGAATTTTTCGAAGCTACTGCCTTGGATTTAGCACCGCTTAAACCTTCGTGCTGGTGGCGTTACGTGGACGACACGTTCGTCATTTGGAGTCACGGAGAATCAGCCCTGACAGAATTTCTGGATCACCTCAGCAGCATCAATAAACAAATTCAATTCACCATGGAGAAGAAACAAGACGGCAAATTGCCCTTTTTGGATGTCATGGTAAACAGAAAACAGAATGGCACACTAGGCCACAAGGTGTACCGTAAACCGACCCATACAGACCGCTACCTTCACAAGAACTCCCACCACCATCCGAAACAAAAGCGTGCTATGATTAAAACTCTGGCAGACCGAGCTACACGCATTTACGAACCACAAGTTCTACACCAGGAATTTCAACACTTAGAGTCAGCGCTCCACTCTAATGGCTACGCAAAACGAGAAATTAAGAGAGCATTACATCCTAGTAAAGGTCCCAACATCACAGAAACAGCCGCAAACAATAGGAAGGGCAAGGCCTTTTTACCGTACATCAGATCAGTCACAGACCGCATAGGCAAACTACTTAAACGCCACAACATTGACACCGTCTACAAGCCCACTAAACAGATTTGTAACATACTCCGTTCCGCCAAAGACCCCAGGGATCCTCTATCCACCGCAGGAGTATATAGAATACCTTGTTCGTGTGGCAAGGTGTACATCGGAACCACACAACGTAGTATAAAAACCCGCATTGAAGAACACAGAAGAAATTGTCGCATGGGTCAAACTGAAAAATCAGCTATTGCTGAACATGCCATACTCGAAGAAGGGGAACACATCATCCAATATGGTAACACAGATATTCTGGCATCTACATCCCACTACTATTCTCGCTTATTCCGTGAAGCCATTGAAATACACAAGCACAAAAATAATATCAATCGCAAAGAAGAAGGACTTAAACTCAACAGAATATGGCAAACAGCGTTAACAAAAACAAAAATCCAGAACCCCTCTCCAGCCAATCAGACGCCAGCTCCTTGTAGTACTCCACTGGTACAAGTCCAGCCCACTGGCCACCCGGACCTATCACAACGTACTTCCCCTCCAGCCGCCGACATAAATACCGCACCTCTGGTGGTGACCAGCGCAGTCGGTGCTGAGATCTCCGCTAGGAAACTTCGACCTCGCCGCCACTGAAGATGTCTGCCGTAGTCGCAGACGAAACGTTTGGGAAGAAGAAGGAACCCAATAGACCACGGCCCACAAGCCCGGTTAATATTGCATCTAGTATTGACACCGGCCGTGAAAGCCTTAGCACTTTGATATAGCAAAGTTGCTTTACAATGCTGATTTCAGGTTACGTATTTCATATATTTCATTTACAGTGCTGTTTTAGGGTTATTATTTTTAATATTTCATCTGCTTTTGTGGATTCTCCCTGTAAAATGAAGTGTCATGAAGTGCTGAGTAATGTGTTGTTGCAAACTGAGTAATCATAAGTTTTCAGAAAAAGTAAAAGCAAAATTCCACCCTAAAGCTTTTGAATTCAGTAGGTAGCTAATTATTCTAAACAGCAGCATTTGTATATCAGCCATCCAGTATATGTTTTGTGTAGGTATATAACATTATGTACGTGGTGCAAGTGTGAAAAATAGTGTAAACAATGATTAATAATTGTGAGTCAACTCAATGTCAACATTTCTGTTTTATTTAAGTAACATGGTGCTTGCAGTTTTGTGCATCTTCTTTGTGATTTGAGTGTGTAATGCAGTTTCATAATGGCATGTAAAACTGTAGATTGCATGAATGTTATTTAAGGTTATATATTTCATTGTCCATGGGTTATCGTTTAATATTAAGATTCATTCTTTTTTTGTTTACTTGAGGTTATGTTTAAGACAGTGTTTTTGTGTTTAACACAGCCCATATTCACAAAATAGTCGTATTACGCCAAATTTTTATTTTACTGCGCTGAAATCGTAGCCTGTAGACGAGTTGTTTATAAGTAGTTCCCACCACATAGGCCGCCATCTTAAATCCCAGTGTCAGGTCCGGTATATAGAAGGTCCTGGCGGAACCTGTACTAGTTCCGAGTGTTACCAACAGATGGTGCTGGGCGTCTCGGCTCTAACAATATGTTTGTATTTGTTTATTAGTTATAAATTGGCCACGAATTCGAATTAAAATTATGTGTTTTACTTACTTAATTATATAGTTATATCCGAATCCTAATAACGCAAAAGCCTAAAATTGTTGTATGGATTATATATTTTTAATATACATGAAAAAAAGGGTTGGGGGGTTGCGAAATATTTTTTGATACTAGGGGGGTCGTGTCATGAAAAAGGTTGAAAAGCACTGGTGCAGGCAATAATGAACACACGCTCACACTCGCCGAGTGACTTGTGTTGGATGCACACGTGTTCATGACGACTTGTGACTGGTGGAATAACAGTTTCCAGTATATCTCGCCAGGGAGCAGCATGAGGAGTTCCGCAACGACTGTGGTGGAGCAAGACGAACAGCACAGAGTCCTGGTGTATCCTATAAGAGGCTTGGTAAGCAAGCTTTAGGGTACACCAACGCTAAACCTGCTTTCCCGGAACTACGACCAACTGATAGCAACGAAGCAGTGGGCACAGGCCCCCTACCAGCTTGCCGCTCGGCCGCCAGTGTGCGCGCCGGTACCCAGGATCCAGGTTTTCTTACTCCTCTTCATTTTTCTTGACGAAAGACAAACTGACTGACGGACCACGAGACAGCGGGCTCGCAAGGTCTCAGCCAAAGGCCCGACACCTCAAGCCGTAATAGCTTGCACAGGCGCCACCTCTAAGGGGGGGGGGGGGGGGGGTCCGGTCCTCTGCGAGCAGCCGGAGGGCAACCGTGCCAACTGTGGATGATGGTGCTACACCAGGACCCAGTACCTCAAACTGTTATTCCTGAAGCGGTACACCCAGCGCGCAAGAAGCGCAAGTGCTCTGTCCCGCGACAAATTGTCGACGTGGAACCATCACCACCACTGGTTTCCTATCACCCTCTCTCTTCCTCTGACTCAGAGGGCGACACGGACACCAAGGTCTTCACTGTAGTGAAGGGACGCCGGAACAGGCGTAAGTCCACGGGCTCTCAGCAACAGAAACCAAAGGGTGCAAACCAACCCCGAGCCAAAGAGGGGTTCAAAATATCACCAATTGTATCGGATGCTTTTAAGGAGCATACTAGAACCATGCGGCTTCTAGCCTCGCGCCTGAAAGGGCGCTTTGAGGCAGTCAGGAAGCCCAGGAAAGTGAACATCAAGACCTCCACGCTTGAGGACTTTGAGGCGGCCAAGGCTGTACTGCGGGAGATGAACATCCCGTTTTACAGTTACTCGCCGACACGCCCTCACGTGGAACGGCGGATAATCAGAGGCCTTGCCTCTGACTGAACTCCCAAGGATGTCAAGCTGGGGCTCCTTGAGGAATATAATATCACGGCATCAGTGGCGCAGCTGAAGAAGACCATTGTCTCCGACAGCGGCTCCAAGAAGGTACCCATGCCACTCTTTCTGGTCATGTTAGACAAAGTGCGCGACCAGCAAGTCCAGCCAATCGACGCGGTGCGCCGACTGATCTACACTGCCGTAAAGGTTGAACGCTTTTACGGCAAGGAGGGTCCGGCGCAATGTCGTAATTGCTTGGGCTTCCATCACTCCAGTATGGCATCCGAACGCCCGCGGAGCTCACAAAGTGCAGAACTGCCCTAAGCTGAATACGGTCAGGGAATGTGTCAATTACAAAGGCGCGCACTGCAGTGTCTATAAGGATGCGCGACGCGCCTCAAGATTATAGGGAGCCGTCGCAAAGAACGTCCAGAAGCGGCTGTGGTACGCACTGGCGTCTCATTTGCAAACGCCCTAAATAGGACCGAACAGACACTGAACCAGGCCCAGGCAGCATCAGCTGTAGCTGTAACTGCCTCTGCCACGACAGAAGCTGCGGCACCACCTCCAGGCCATACATGTACTGAGATTGCAGTGGCCAACCCTCCTACAAAACCAAAGCGGCGTAAGAAAAACAAGAGCAAGAGCCAAGCCGCGGAGAGAGTGCATACAGCTCCTCAACAGCAACCCAAGGTGTCGGTAGAGCAGTCCACTGAGGCAGCTCCGGCACCAAGGGACATTGCTGTTGCAGCCGGTCCACAGGTAGTACCTGTGCCACCCGCTTCACCCATGCCCCTGTGGTTCAACAACCTGATACACAGAATCTTCCTGCACTTGGACATTTTAAGCTGCAGTATGAAAGCCCTTACCTGAGCCCCATGCAGAAGCATGCCCTACTGGTCCAAACTTTGGCCCAGCTGTTCCCTAATTCAGCCAAGTAATGGCCTCTAGCCTTGTCCGGAGACCATTCAGAGCTGCGTTCTGGAACGAAAATGGCATAAGGGGCTATTACCCAAGCCTCACTGAGTTTTACAATCCTATGGAATTGACATTCTAATGGTCTGTGAAACCCCACTTGGATGCTGCATCCATCTTCTCGCTGCCGAGTTACGTCACCCATCGGTCAGATCGGGTCGGCCGACCGGGGGGCGGTACAGCCATCTTCATAAAGAATCATACCACTCATACCTCCTTTCCTCTCCCACCACTACAACATGTGGAGGCCTGCGCCATTAAGCTTGCCATTGGCGGGGTGGACATGATGTTGGTGGTGGCATACGACCTCCTGATAACCGCTTCTACGAAGCAGATTTCAACGCCCTCCTGAACCTACACCCAGCGGTATGTATCGCAGGCGAACTCAACGCGAAGCAAGCCCGCTGGCGTAGCCGCGTCAGTAATGCCAAGGGACGAGGGCTTTACCGCCTCATCAGCGGTAACCCGAGCGTACTTGTGCATGGACCGAGAGGACCTAGGTTCCATCCAGCCCGAGGGCGGCCGGATGTACTCGACATCACGCTCATCAAGAACATGCCATTCCATCTAGACCTCTCAGCGGTCAACGAACGGGACTCTAACTATGACCCAGTCCTGGTGGATTCCAACGTTGACTTGCCAGCCCTGGTCACTCCATACTGGACATACGAGGTGGACTGGGATGCAGCCATCCTGGAACTTAAGCAGTCTGTGGACTCGCGTCCGCGTATCGATTCCATCGATGCACTGGAGGCGGCAGTCACGGCGTTCTCCCAACACATCCGGGATGTGGTACGTGCCCACACACACTGCATTCCATCCAACATACCTAACCCTCGAACCATTCCCATTGAACTCAGGCAGTTGCTTAAAGCCAAAGCAACTGTCCGCAGGCTCTGGCAGCGTTTCCGCCATCCCAGGATATAGGCAGTCTACCAGTGGTTCAAGTCCCTGTCACGACGCCTGCTGCGGGCACACCGCAAAACAGTCTGGGAAAATACGATGGCAAATGTTGATCTCTCAGAGAAACAACCATGGCGGATAACCAGGTTCCTTAGAAAGGACAAAAACACACATCAGCATACTCTACACGGCACTCGCGGGAGATTCTCTTTCGAGCCCCAAGAGAAAGCCACGGTTTTCGCATACCATCTGGAATCTCAATTCGAACCCCAGAAAGATGTCCAGGACAAAGACTTTACTCAACCCGTGGAGGCGACGGTGGACTACCTCCATGAGGCACCCCCGCCGCCACACGCAGAGATCCATATTCCCATAGTCACCCCAAGACAGGTGGTTTCTCACATCAAAAGCTTGAAACCCAACAAATCCCCGGAGCATGATGGTGTCACGGCGCCCATGCTCCAACAACTCCCCCGTAAGGCCGTTGTCCACCTAACGAGGATTTATAATGAATGTCTACGTCTTCGCCACTTTCCAACTTGTTGGAAGGAGGCAAGAGTGGTCTACATTTTGAAACCCGGTAAGGACCCGGTCTTTCCTTCAAACTACCGTTCCATCAGCATACTACTCATCGCTTCAAAAATATTTGAACGATTACTCCTATCTCGCCTCACTTCCTCTCTCTGAGGAAAGGCAACTCATCCCGGATTATCAGTTCGGTTTTCGTCGTGGACATTCCACTACTCTACAGCTAATGGGACTGATAGAGAAGATTGCCCTGGGATTCCAGGAAAACTTCAAAACAGTCGCGGTGCTTCTGGATGTGGAAAAGGCCTTTGCAACTACATGGCACCAGGACTTATTGTATAAACTCAGAAAGGCAAGAAATACCTCCCCCCTACCTCACCCTGATTGGTAGCTTCCTACGGGATCGCACTTTTCGGGTGTGGATGGAGGGGAAGTTATCCTCGGTCAGACCCATAGCGGCTGGAGTACCGGAAGGTAGCGTGCTATCGCCGTTACTCTTCGCTGCCTATATGTCTGACCTACCCGTGGAACCGCGCACTGTTACGTGCCAGTATGCAGACGACGTCCTCATATTGGCACAGATAAAAAATGTTCGGTATTGCTTCCCTCCACTACAGCGACAGCTCAACGCCATCGGCAGGTGGAGTGAACAGTGGAGAATGGCCATTAATCCACAGAAGAGTCAAGCTCTTCTACTGGGCAAAGTTCGAAACTGGCGGTCAGGTGTATCCCTGGCACTACGGGGAGAAGAATCCCCTGGGTTAACTCCGCCAAATACCTGGGAGTACTGCTTGACCGCAATCTAACCTTCACTCCACATGTCAGAACAAAGGTTGATCTGGGACACGGCGCCCTGAGACAGCTATATCCCATATTCCACTCAACCATGCCCGCAGCCCTGAAACTACGCTTGTACCGTGCGATCGTCCCGCCCCTGATACTGTACGGGTGCGAGGTCTGGGGAACGGTGGCTCGTTCCACCATCCGCAGGCTGCAGGCCGTGCAGAACAGGGCGCTTAGGATGATCTACGATACCGACCGTAGATTCCCACCACACATCCTGCACACTTATTCCGGCATACCATATATTGTGTACGTCATGCGCGACAGGACTCGCACAATGTATGCCAAACTCACACCTCACCCTCTCACCAGTTGGTCAACACACTGGAGCAATACGATTATCGCCTACCTAGACGGCAGCAGAGCTACCGCTTGCCCAAGGACGCCCTTGGCTGGTAACTATCGCTATCCCTTCAAACAGCTAATCTGCCAAATGTACTTCACACTTAGCACCACCACACCCTTCACCTATTCCTCTCGGTTTCCTGTCAAAGGCACTGCATTGCTCGACGGTCCCACAAGTGGCTGGAGAAGTAAGCAGTGGGGCAATGGTCACTCGGATGGCTAGACATCCAAGGTCGGACACATCTCACCCCCAGTGACAACAAAGGACACCCATCTGCACCATTAATGACATTTACACCAAAGCTTGTAAAATTAGACAACACCTATTCAACCACACGAGTAAATCCGTGGCCACTTTACCATCCGCCTGGGTTAACTCCGGCGACTTGTACTTACTCCTGGACTCTTTAGTGAACACACCAAAAGATAAAATATAGGTAATTATATTTACAACGAAACTATTGCTGGAAGTTGTTAAACTAACGGGGTAATCTATCATGTATTGCCTTCTTGCTCTGTGTGGCATGCATGCAGTCACAAGAGACCCATTCTGGTTCTCTTTCTACAAAACAAGTGACCATCAACTTATCATTTCAACAACATTGTTGTTACAAAATCTTTGATTCAAACCAATCGGAACCCTGTCATCAAACCTTTCTGTTTCATTGTTGCATGAAAAAATCTGACGTGTTCCACTCACATGACTTTCTCTACTCTTGTACTAACCATTCTTAGAAACTCTTATTCCTATATCTTTTTCGTGTTAATTGAGATAAAGATATGTACAAATTATCTAATCGCAAATTTTCTTGTAGGTACAAGGGAAATATAGGAATGTTGAGTGATAGTCAAATCTTTTAAAGCTGGTCTCTACCTGAACGCTGTGAAATTCTGTACTCTTTGCACGGCCAAGAGATAAAAAGTGAATAACAACCTTACATTTCAGAAAAGTTTAACTATTGCAAAATTCACACAGATATGGAGTATCTCCGAAATGTTCACTACACAAAAAATGCATTTGTAAATAAATTGTGTGTTTTAGCGAGATCTACATGTTTTGTACAGTAACATTTTGTCTATCTCTTACGGTTTACGAGTTATAAAAAAGCCATCCAGAGTAAACAGGACTACACAGGCTATAGCCCGAAACTTCAACATATACATTTCATTTGTCATCAACATATCTCAAACATATGGCATTTTATTTAAACTCGTTAGAGCCATGTAAAGGATAGTTTAGGGTGGAGAAATTTTCTTCAAAATGTTTGTGCCGCATTCTTGAAAGATATTAAACTTAAATACTAACTTTGGTTTTTAACCGAATATTCGCTTTTTAATTATGCTGTCCACAGACTCTGTCTGTCTCTCTCTCTCTCTCTCTCTCTCTCACACACACACACACACACACACACACACACACACGGACCTTTTTCTAAACATGTTTGCTTTGTATTTAGGGGCCATCAAAACATATTTTCGGAGAAATCTCGACATCGAAATCTTGTGTCGAATACAATACTTGCCCTATTTTATGTACCAGGGAAGGTAAATAATAATAATAATAATAATAATAATAATAATAATAATAATAATAATAATAATAATAATAATAATAATAATAATAATAATAATAATAATAATAATAATAACAATAATAATACTATGAATAATAATAAAAATAACAATAATAATAGTAATAAAAGCAATAATAATAATAATAATAATAATAATAATAATAATAATAATAATAATAATAATAATAATAATAATAATAATAATAATAATAATAATAATAATAATATATTCAAGATGCTCTCGGGCTTCGAGCCAGGTGTAGTGATGAAAAGACATCAACGTTTCGGGAGTGTACACTCTCCCATCTTCAGGATGAATGACTAGCAAGAGTGAAGGGACCTTAATGTACCAGGGGTATACCGTATCCCCTGTGAATGCGGGACGCCGTACATAGGGCAAACCGGCAGGACCATTTCCACCAGAGTCAAGGAGCACGAACGGTCCATATGATTAATGCAGCCTGAAAAGTCAGGGCTGGCGGAGCACTGCTTTGAAAAAGACCACAGAGCTAACTTCAAAGAAACGACCATTGTGGCAAAATGTAGCGGTTTATGGGAACGGAGGGTTAAGGAGGCTCTGACCATCTCCTCCGAGAAGAGTACACTGAACCGGGACGCTGGATTGCAGTTTAGTCCATCTTGGAAACCAGCCTTAAAATTGGAAATCGATCGACTCAGAAAACACAGATTCCAACGGAGCGGTGAACCACCTCCACACTAGACTGGGTGTTTTCTACTCGGTACGTACTGGCTGACAGTACTGGTCCCTTCACTCACACATTCTCCGGACTTCACCTTACGGAACCAGTCGAAGCTCTACGAACTGATGTTAGAACTCTTTATGAATACGTCGCACTCAACGGTGAAACTCTCAAATCAGCCCATCTGAAGCTGACACTACTTGAGAGCAGGACCACTCCAACAACACAAGTGGCCACCACACAAACCGAAGGACTTCACCTCCCGACACCATCTCCGCAGGAAATTGAACTACGACGGCGACAAGTTCGACTTCAGCAGCTTCTAGCCAAAGAAAACGTCACTCCTCAATCATGGTGGCCACAACAACTCGACCACCCAGACTTCGCACACACTGGCTATTACGATCACCATCGCAATAATTGCGATGACCGTTGCAAGCTCATGATATGCAGTGGCGTCACTGGCAAACGATCATGGAACTGGAACCGACATACATGAAGATCCCGGAACTCATCATCCTATTCCTAATTCCCCGTGTGTGACAGTCAGGGCCTCGTCATGTCTGTCACCCGGAACATCCTTCCCGATGCCGGTAATTTGCCGGCTGTATCCTTCCGCACTGCGAGGGTGCTACGGCGGTACCTCGACAGCTACGACACACTTCTCCCTAAACCCCCTCTTGAAACCTTAGTCTTAGTTTTTCTTCCCCTCCCTTGTTCCCTTTCTTCCCGGCGAAATAAGCCAACTCTTTCTCATCCAACTCTCTTTCTGTCTCCCCTTTCAAAAAAAAAAAAAAAAAATTAAAAAAAAAAAAAAAAAAAAATTGCTAGTCAGGAGCAACGCAGTCTTCGCCGTGATGGGAAAGAAGAACCAACGCCGAAGAACGCCGACGTCGCCGTCCGAGACAGCTAGCGCAGCCACCGCAGTTGGAGCAGACGCCGCGCCGAGTGCCACTAGCGATGCTAGAACCTCGCCGCGGCTTGCACGCCAGCCAGTCAAGCGACCGCTGCTAGCCAGGCAGGAGACCAGCGCAGCCACCACCACCGCCGAGACAGCTAGCGCAGCCACCGCAGTTGGAGCAGACGCCGCGCCGAGTGCCACTAGCGATGCTAGAACCTCGCCGCGGCTTGCACGCCAGCCAGTCAAGCGACCGCTGCTAGCCAGGCAGGAGACCAGCGCAGCCACCACCACCGCCGAGACAGCTAGCGCAGCCACCGTAGTTGGAGCAGGTGTCGCGCCGAGCGCCACTAGCGATGCTAGAACCTCGCCACACCATGCACGCCAGCCAGTCGAGCGACCGCTGCTAACCCGGCAGGAGACCAGCGCAGCCACCACCACCGCCGAGACAGCTAGCGCAGCCTCCGTAGTTGGAGCGGACGCCACGCCACTAGCGATGCTAGAACCTCGCCGCGGCGTGCGCACCAGACAGTCGAGCGACCGCTGCTAGCCAGGCAGGAGGCTAGCTCCCTGGGAGCGGCAGTGGCAGTGCCTATCCCGGAGTTGCCGGCCCCTCCACCGCCGTCTACGAAGCATCACCCGGCCATCACACCAGCGCCACCTTCACACACTGGCCCCATTTCGGGGATTAGTGTCATCTTCCGAGGAGTGCCTCGCGATTTTCCAGCGAGGCACATACTGACAGCAGCACAACACGAGTGGCCGTCAGCTTTGAGGGCCACTCGTATCGTCACCTCACGCGGACCCACAAGTCTGATGAGGATAATCTTCGCCGACACTGCAGACCAGGAAGCCGCCTTGAGGACGGGCTTGCCCTTACTTGGGCGGCGACTGCCTGCTGAGCCCAGCCGAACTACTCGCCGAGTGCCATGCCGCAGATGCTGCCGCTATGGGCACGACGCCACTGCCTGCACCGCTGCACCAAGGTGCCATTACTGTGGAGCCTCATGCCTCACATTGCAGTGCACCAACCACGACCTCCGCCGCCGACGCCGGTACTGCGCCACATGTAATGGACATGGTCATTTTACAGGACAGGCCCACTTTACCCCAGGCAGTCAACACCAGCTAGCGCAGCTAGACAGATACAACAACCCATCTCCGCCGACGCATCCACACCACGTGGAATAACTTCCTACGCCGCAGCAGCAACACATGGAGAGCTTCACAGCACCGAGGCCCAGAAACTTCATTCTATGGTCTCAGGCCTCGATCACCGTCTTCGATGCATCGAAGATGCTTGCAAACAACTCACCCACGCAGTCTCCACATTAACTACAGCAGTCACCACTCAACCACAACCCGTGACCAACGAACTACAAGACACCACAACTGCAATACAAGAGGTTCGACATATCGCCGCAGAGAGCGTCCCAGCTCTCACTCACTCAATATCATCACTTAACGCCAAGATCAACAAGCAGATACGGACAAGCCGCCAGCGCCACGCAGCGATTGCCCGCCAACTAACCCATCACACGACAGGATTTAACGCCGCAGCCAGACTTCTCGATCAACTGCGAGCAGCAACTATCGAACTCGACAATAGTGAAGTTCTCAACTCCATACAGCGTAAGTTGTATCGGCTAGAGACTTCCATCATGTCAACATCAACAGACGCTTCAACACAGTATCACTACACAGACACACTCCAACCAGAACAACCAACACAGAAGATTCCAGCGGCAACATCAGCTCCATTCACTCTTCCAGCACTTCAGCAGAAACATCCACCCACTAACTACGAGCTACCAGACAGAACACGGAGAAGACGAACACCACAACACGCATACTACGACAGACTGCACGACTCCGCCACCTGTCAACATCCAACATGTGTAGACCTCCGTAGAAACAGCAACTACCAGTGACAACATCAACCCTACATCATTACACCGTGTGTGGCAGCCAGGGCTCCGGTCATGGTTGTCACCCGGGCAAGTTAGCTCAATATCCACCAGATACTAGGTGGATCCAAAAATCACATTAAATTACCGAGGTGCTTATTGCGGGACTCGGAAAACCACACCCAGACTTACCTTACATTACCTACATTATCCTCTCTTTAGTTATCCTTTCTTTAGTTTAGCTTGTTCCCCTCCCCTACAATCCCTACCCGGCGAGATAAGCCAAATCTTTATCCTTCCAACTCTTCTTCTGTCTCCCCTTTTAACAAAAAAAAACAAAAAAAACAAAAAAAAAAAAATTGCTAGTCATTCATCCTGAAGATGGGAGAGATGTACACTCCCGAAACGTCTATGTCCTTTCATCACTACACCTGGCTCGAACCCCGAGAGCATCTTGAATATGTTCGTCGCCAGGAAAGCTTCAAATCATATTTTAATAATAATAATAATAATAATAATAATAATAATAATAATAATAATAATAATAATAATAATAATAATAATAATAATAATAATAATAATAATAATAATAATAATAATAATAATAATAATAATAATAATAATAATAATAATAATAATAATAATAATAATAATAATAATAATAATAATAATAATAATAATAATAATAATAATAATAATAATAATAATATAATGAACAAAGCTAATGGTGAAGTACATACCTTTTTTTATCCAAAACCATAAAATAGGTTTCAATCGTATGTTCAATCGAATAAGAACTAGTTCGAGTTTAGAAAAACTAAAGCTGTCGGACACAAGTGAAAACTACGTCAAGACCAAGGCGCAACTATCGATTCTCATGTATAGCTACAAACAGTTAACATGCATATTGATGGTGGTAGATGGGAGAGTAACATTTCCTATAGCCACTGAATGGCAGCGCAGTGCCCAGGAATGTACTGCATTAAATAAGCGAAATGCTAATAATAATCAGCAGGCGTGTCTACTGCCAATATCCACGCCCGGGACGGACGCTTGTGTGTATTGTATTCCACCCAACATTTCCATGTCCACATTTCATCGCAAACATATTTCGAGGTCCCGTCAATACAAAGGAGGGCACTTCAGCGCGCGTGCGTGTGCCCGTGTATCTGTCTGTGCGTGTGTGAGCCCGTGTATCTGTGTGTGCGTGTGTGTGTACGCGCGCGTGCGTGTGGTGTGCCCGTGTGTCTGTGTGTGCGTGTGTGTGTGCCCGTGTATCTGTCTGTGCGTGTGTGAGCCCGTGTATCTGTCTGTGCGTGTGTGAGCCCGTGTATCTGTGTGTGCGTGTGTGTGTACGTGCGTGCGTGTGCCCGTGTGTCTGTGTGTATGTGTGCCAGTGTGTCTGTGTGTGCGTCCCTGTGTGTATGCGTGCCAGTGTGTCTGTGCCTGTGTGTATGCGCGTGTGTATGTGTGCCAGTGTGTCTGTGCCTGTGTGTGTGCGTGCGTGCCTGTGTGTGTATGCGTGCCTGTGTGTCTGTGCCTGTGTGTGTATGCGCATGTGTATGCGTGCCAGTGTGTTTGTGTGTGCGTGCCTGTATGTATGCGTGCCTGTGTGTGCGTGCGTGTGTGTGTGCCCGTGTGTCTGTGTGCCAGTGTGTCTGTGTGTGTATGCGCGTGTGTATGCGTGCCAGTGTGTCTGTGCCTGTTTGTGTATGCGCGTGTGTATGTGTGCCAGTGTGTCTGTGTGTGCGTGCCTGTGTGTGTGCGTGTGTGTGTGTGTGTGCCCGTGTGTATGTGTGCCAGTGTGTCTGGGTGTGCGTGCCAGTGTGTGTGCGTGCGTGTGTGTGTGCGTGCGTGTATGTGTGCCAGTGTGTCTGGGTGTGCGTGCATGTGTGTGCGTGCGTGTGTATGTGTGCCAGTGTGCCTGTGTGTGTGCGTGGGTGTGTGTGTATGCGTGCCAGTGTGTCTGTGTGTATGCGTGCCTGCGTGTGTGTGCCTGTGTGTCTGTGTGTATGCGTGCCAGTGTGTCTGTGTGTATGCGTGCCTGTGTGTATGCGTGCCTGTGTGTATGCCTGCCTGCGTGTGTGTGCGCCCGTGTGTCTGTGTGTATGCGTGCCAGTGTGTCTGTATGTGCGTGCCTGTGTGTGCGTGCGTGTGTGTGTGCCCTGTGTCTGTGTGTATGTGTGCCAGTGTGCCTGTGTGTGTTCGTGCGTGTGTGTGCCCGTGTGTCTGTGTGTATGTGTGCCAGTGTGTCTGTGTGTGCGTGCCTGTGTGTGCCTGTGTGTGCGTGCGTGTGTGTGCCCGTGTGTCTGTGTGTATGTGTGCCAGTGTGTCTGTGTGTGCGTCCCTGTGTGTATGCGTGCCAGTGTGTCTGTGCCTGTGTGTATGCGCGTGTGTATGTGTGCCAGTGTGTCTGTGCCTGTGTGTGTGCGTGCGTGCCTGTGTGTGTATGCGTGCCTGTGTGTCTGTGCCTGTGTGTGTATGCGCATGTGTATGCGTGCCAGTGTGTCTGTGTGTGCGTGCCTGTATTTATGCGTGCCTGTGTGTGCGGGCGTGTGTGTGTGCCCGTGTGTCTGTGTGTATGCGCGTGTGTATGCGTGCCAGTGTGTCTGTGCCTGTGTGTGTATGCGCGTGTGTATGTGTGCCAGTGTGTCTGTGTGTGCGTGCCTGTGTGTGTGCGTGCGTGTGTGTGTGCCCGTGTGTATCTGTGCCAGTGTGTCTGGGTGTGCGTGCCTGTGTGTATGCGTGCCAGTGTGTCTGTGCCTGTGTGTGCGTGCGTGTGTATGTATGCCAGTGTGTCTGGGTGTGCGTGCGTGTATGCGCGTGTGTATGTGTGCCAGTGTTGTTGTTGTTGTTGTAGTGTTTAACGCCCGCTTTTACTACTACGGCACCGCAGGCGGTGACACTGATGATACATGAAGATGGAGCACCGGTGGAATGAAATGGCGGGGGAAACCGGAGTACCCGGAGAAAACCCGCCCTGACGCCGCTTCGTCCACCACGAATACCACATGCGGGTCCCTGGGATCGAACCCGGGCCACCTAGGTGGTAGGCGAGCGCGCTAACCGCTCGACCACGGCGCCGCCGTGTGTGTGCCAGTGTGTCTGGGTGTGCGTGCCTGTGTGTATGCGTGCCTGAGTGTGTGCGTGCGTCTGTATGTGTGCCAGTGTGCCTGTGTGTGTGCGTGGGTGTGTCTGTGTGTATGCGTGCCAGTGTGTCTGTGTGTATGCGTGCCTGCGTGTGTGTGCCTGTGTGTGTGCCGGTGTGTCTGTGTGTATGCGTGCCAGTGTGTCTGTGTGTATGCGTGCCTGTGTGTATGCGTGCCTGCGTGTGTGTGCCCGTGTGTCTGTGTGTATGCGTGCCAGTGTGTCTGTATGTGCGTGCCTGTGTGTGCGTGCGTGTGTGCCCGTGTGTATGTGTGCCAGTGTGTCTGTATGTGCGTGCCTGTGTGTGTGCGTGCGTGTGTGTGTGCCCGTGTGTCTGTGTGCGTGCGTGTGTGTGTATGCGTGTGTGTGCGTGCGTGTGTGTGCCCGTGTGTCTGTGTGTATGTGTGCCAGTGTGTCTGTGTGTGCGTGTGTGTGTATGCCTGTGTGTGCCCGTGTGTCTGTGTGCCAGTGTGTCGTGTGTGCGTGCGTGTGTGCCTGTGTGCGTGCGTGCGTGTGTGCCAGTGTGTCTGTGTGTGCGTGCCTGTGTGTGTATGCGTGTGTGTGCCCGTGTGTCTGTGTGTATGTGTGCCAGTGTGTCTGTGTGTGTGCCTGTGTGTGTGCGTGGGTGTGTGTGTATGCGTGCCAGCGTGTCTGTGTGTGTGCCCGTGTGTATGTGCCCGTGTGTATGTGTGCCAGTGTGTATGTGTGTGTGCCTGTGTGTGTGCGTGCGTGCGTGCCAGTGTGTCTGTGTGCGTGCGTGCGTGCGTGTGTGCCAGTGTGTCTGTGTGTGCGTGCCTGTGTCTGTGTGTGCGTGCGTGTGTGCCAGTGTGCGTGCGTGCGTGTGTGCCAGTGTCTGTGTGTGCGTGCCTGTGTGTGTATGCGTGTGTGTGCCCGTGTGTGTGTGCCCGTGTGTCTGTGTGTATGTGTGCCAGTGTGTCTGTGTGTGCCTGTGTGTGTGCGTGCGTGCGCGTGTGTCTGTGTCTGTGTGTGCGTGCGTGTGTGCCAGTGTGCCTGTGTGTGCGTGCGTGTGTGCCAGTGTGTCTGTGTGCGTGCGTGCGTGTGTGCCAGTGTGTCTGTGTGTGCATGTGTGCCTGTGTCTGTGTGTGCGTGCGTGTGTGCCTGTGTGCGTGCGTGTGTGCCAGTGTGTCTGTGTGTGCGTGCCTGTGTGTATGCGTGTGTGTGCCCGTGTGTGTGTGCCCGTGTGTCTGTGTGTATGTGTGCCAGTGTGCCTGTGTGTGTGCGTGCGTGCGTGTGTGCCAGTGTGTCTGTGTGCCAGTGTGCCTGTGTGCGTGCGTGTGTGCCAGTGTCTGTGTGCGTGCGTGTGTGCCAGTGTGTCTGTGTGTGTGCCTGTGTCTGTGTGTGCGTGTGTGCCAGTGTGCCTGTGTGCGTGCGTGCGTGTGTGCCAGTGTGTCTGTGTGTGCGTGCCTGTGTGTATGCGTGTGTGTGCCCGTGTGTGTGTGCCCGTGTGTCGGTGTGTATGTGTGCCAGTGTGTCTGTGTGTGTGCCTGTGTGTGCGTGCGTGCGTGTGTGCCAGTGTGTCTGTGTGTGCGTGCCTGTGTGTGTGCCCGTGTGTGTGTGCCCGTGTGTCTGTGTGTATGTGTGCCAGTGTGTCTGTGTGTGCGTCCCTGTGTGTATGCCCGTGTGTGTGTGCCCGTGTGTCTGTGTGTATGTGTGCCAGTGTGTCTGTGTGTGCGTCCCTGTGTGTATGCCCGTGTGTGTGTGTGCCCGTGTGTCTGTGTGTATGTGTGCCCGTGTGTCTGTGTGTATGTGTGCCAGTGTGTCTGTGTGTGCGTGCCTGTGTGTGTGCCCGTGTGTCTGTGTGTATGTGTGCCAGTGTGTCTGTGTGTGCGTGCCTGTGTGTGTGCCCGTGTGTGTGTTTCCCCATGTGTCTGTGTGTATGTGTGCCAGTGTGTCTGTGTGTGTGCCTGTGTGTGTGCGTGGGTGCGTGTGTGTGCCCGTGTGTGTGTGCCCGTGTGTCTGTGTGTATGTGTGCCAGTGTGTCTGTGTGTATGTGTGTGTGCCTGTGTGTGCGTATGCCAGTGTGTCTGTGTGTGTGCGTGCGTGTGTGCGTGTATGCCAGTGTGTCTGTGTGTGCGTGCCTGTGTGTGTATGCGTGTGTGTGCCTGTGTGTGTATGCGTGTGTGTGCCCGCGTGTGTGTGTGCCCGTGTGTCTGTGTGTATGTGTGCCAGTGTGTCTGTGTATGTGTGTGTGCCTGTGTGTGTGCGTGCGTGCGTGTATGCCAGTGTGTCTGTGTGTGCGTGCGTGCGTGTATGCCAGTGTGTCTGTGTGTCCGTGCCTGTGTGTGTGTGTGTTTCTGAACAACTCAAAGACCAAAAGTCTGATAAAAACCCAAGTTGGTGTTTAAGTTGAATAGCTTGCCAGGATGAGACACGAACATTTTAAACAAAACGCCTTCACCCTAAAACACTCTTAGATAAACAATTATTTGATAATATTGATTTTCTCGAAAAACGGCTCTAACGATTTTGATTTAAATGTTTAAAATATTTCTATGAGAAATGAAACATATTTGTGTCTCGAATTTTCTGGGAACACATCTGAAGTGCTCTTCTCTCAGACCTAACCTTGCTTTTGGAAATAACTGCTTCTCAAATATTCTATGCTGTAGTTTCAATGTTTAAATCCTTTTCTCAAATAGCAAGTGGTTAGTCGTTGGCCATACAATGTAACCACATAGCAACATTTGACAAACACTTAAGCCTACAGTATTCGCTACAACAAGTCAGAGTAGCGTATCTGCGTGTCAAGAGGTCCCGAGTTTTGCCCTATCCGAGCATCACTTCACTCCTTTCATTCAACGTCCGATACGACCTAAAAAACAGCCATAGGTATCATAATGTTTATCTTGATTAGCCTCAAGTACAGGATTAGCGCAAAATAAATCTGTACTTTGGGTTACTATGGAAATGTGTGCTAACGTTAAAAAGCGGAGCTCTGCTCTTGTTCGTCAGTTTCTCAATCCCCTCCCTCTCTCCCTCTTTCTCACCCTCTCACTCCTAGAGTTAATCATGTTTGGATAACAGGTTATAACATTGCTTTATCTGTGACCATTAAAACACGACATTTCGTTTGTGTTTTGTCTGCTAGCCAGGGATGCGGTTGCTTTCCTTCACTCCGAATGTAAAGAATATGTGCGAACAAGAACAATGATGTGTGTTCCAATAAAAGAAAACAATCGTATAGAAAAACTGCAATGTATAAACGTCAGAACACGATCGCCAATGTATCGATATTAACATTGACTCATTTATTATTTTTTGGTTGGCAGTTTTAGAGCACCATGGACACATGCTTAACTAGCGCAAGCGCTTGCTCAATCGTTTGCTATTTTACTTCAACACTACAAAACCAAACAAGTAAACAACAAAGAGAAAGCAAAGAACTAGACATTAAAACATATTCTAAAAGCAAGACCTCGAAATTAACCGTAACTATGTCATCTCAAGAAAGAGCAAACATATTACCTATACCTACTTCGTCATAAATGAAAACAAGTGAGATAGGAGGTAGTAAATAAGTGAGAGAGTATCCAGTATATTAGTGAGACAGGAGGTAGTATATAAGTGAGACAGGAGGTAGTAAATAAGTGAGAGAGTATCCAGTATATAAGTGAGACAGGAGGTAGTATATAAGTGAGACAGGAGGTAGTAAATAAGTGAGAGAGTAGGCAGTATATAAGTGAGACAGGAGGTAGTATATAAGTGAGACAGGAGGTAGTAAATAAGTGAGAGAGTATCCAGTATATAAGTGAGACAGGAGGTAGTAAATAAGTGGAACAGGAGGTAGTAAATAAGTGGAACAGGAGGTAGTATATAAGTGAGACAGGAGGTAGTATATAAGTGAGAGAGTAGGCAGTATATAAGTGGAACAGGAGGTAGTAAATAAGTGGAACAGGAGGTAGTATATAAGTGAGACAGGAGGTAGTAAATAAGTGAGATAGGAGGTAGTAAATAAGTGAGAGAGTAGGCAGTATATAAGTGAGACAGGAGGTAGTATATAAGTGAGACAGGAGGTAGTATATAAGTGAGACAGGAGGTAGTATATAAGTGAGACAGGAGGTAGTAAATAAGTGAGAGAGTAGGCAGTATATAAGTGAGACAGGAGGTAGTATATAAGTGAGACAGGAGGTAGTATATAAGTGAGACAGGAGGTAGTAAATAAGTGAGAGAGTGGGCAGTATATAAGTGAGACAGGAGGTAGTATATAAGTGAGACAGGAGGTAGTGTATAAGTGAGACAGGAGGTAGTATATAAGTGAGACAGGAGGTAGTAAATAAGTGAGAGAGTAGGCAGTATATAAGTGAGACAGTAGGCAGTATATAAGTGAGACAGGAGGTAGTATATAAGTGAGACAGGTGGTAGTAAATAAGTGAGAGAGTAGGCAGTATATAAGTGAGACAGTAGGCAGTATATAAGTGAGACAGGAGGCAGTATATAAGTGAGACAGGAGGTAGTATATAAGTGAGACAGGAGGTAGTAAATAAGTGAGACAGGAGGTAGTAAATAAGTGAGAGAGTAGGCAGTATATAAGTGAGACAGGAGGTAGTATATAAGTGAGACAGGAGGTAGTAAATAAGTGAGAGAGTAGGCAGTATATAAGTGAGACAGGAGGTAGTAAATAAGTGAGACAGGAGGTAGTAAATAAGTGAGAGAGTAGGCAGTATATAAGTGAACAGGAGGTAGTATATAAGTGAGACAGGAGGTAGTATATAAGTGAGACAGGAGGTAGTAAATAAGTGAGAGAGTAGGCAGTATATAAGTGAGACAGGAGGTAGTAAATAAGTGAGACAGGAGGTAGTAAATAAGTGAGAGAGTATCCAGTATATAAGTGAGACAGGAGGTAGTATATAAGTGAGACAGGAGGTAGTAAATAAGTGAGAGAGTAGGCAGTATATAAGTGAGACAGGAGGTAGTATATAAGTGAGACAGGAGGTAGTAAATAAGTGAGAGAGTATCCAGTATATAAGTGAGACAGGAGGTAGTAAATAAGTGAGACAGGAGGTAGTAAATAAGTGAGAGAGTATCCAGTATATAAGTGAGACAGGAGGTAGTATATAAGTGAGACAGGAGGTAGTAAATAAGTGAGAGAGTAGGCAGTATATAAGTGAGACAGGAGGTAGTATATAAGTGAGACAGGAGGTAGTAAATAAGTGAGAGAGTAGGCAGTATATAAGTGAGACAGGAGGTAGTAAATAAGTGAGACAGGAGGTAGTAAATAAGTGAGAGAGTATCCAGTATATAAGTGAGACAGGAGGTAGTATATAAGTGAGACAGGAGGTAGTAAATAAGTGAGAGAGTAGGCAGTATATAAGTGAGACAGCAGGTAGTATATAAGTGAGACAGGAGGTAGTAAATAAGTGAGAGAGTAGGCAGTATATAAGTGAGACAGGAGGTAGTAAATAAGTGAGACAGGAGGTAGTAAATAAGTGAGAGAGTATCCAGTATATAAGTGAGACAGGAGGTAGTATATAAGTGAGACAGGAGGTAGTAAATAAGTGAGAGAGTAGGCAGTATATAAGTGAGACAGGAGGTAGTATATAAGTGAGACAGGAGGTAGTAAATAAGTGAGAGAGTATCCAGTATATAAGTGAGACAGGAGGTAGTATATAAGTGAGACAGGAGGTAGTAAATAAGTGAGAGAGTAGGCAGTATATAAGTGAGACAGGAGGTAGTATATAAGTGAGACAGGAGGTAGTAAATAAGTGAGAGAGTAGGCAGTATATAAGTGAGACAGGAGGTAGTAAATAAGTGAGACAGGAGGTAGTAAATAAGTGAGAGAGTATCCAGTATATAAGTGAGATAGGAGGTAGTAAATAAGTGAGACAGGAGGTAGTATATAAGTGAGACAGGAGGTAGTAAATAAGTGAGAGAGTAGGCAGTATATAAGTGAGACAGGAGGTAGTATATAAGTGAGACAGGAGGTAGTAAATAAGTGAGAGAGTAGGCAGTATATAAGTGAGACAGGAGGTAGTAAATAAGTGAGACAGGAGGTAGTATATAAGTGAGACAGGAGGTAGTAAATAAGTGAGAGAGTAGGCAGTATATAAGTGAGACAGGAGGTAGTATATAAGTGAGACAGGAGGTAGTAAATAAGTGAGAGAGTAGGCAGTATATAAGTGAGACAGGAGGTAGTATATAAGTGAGACAGGAGGTAGTAAATAAGTGAGAGAGTATCCAGTATATAAGTGAGACAGGAGGTAGTATATAAGTGACACAGGAGGTAGTATATAAGTGAGACAGGAGGTAGTAAATAAGTGAGAGAGTAGGCAGTATATAAGTGAGACAGGAGGTAGTATATAAGTGAGACAGGAGGTAGTAAATAAGTGAGAGAGTAGGCAGTATATAAGTGAGACAGGAGGTAGTATATAAGTGAGACAGGAGGTAGTAAATAAGTGAGAGAGTAGGCAGTATATAAGTGAGAGAGTAGGCAGTATATAAGTGAGACAGGAGGTAGTATATAAGTGAGACAGGAGGTAGTAAATAAGTGAGAGAGTAGGCAGTATATAAGTGAGACAGGAGGTAGTAAATAAGTGAGACAGGAGGTAGTATATAAGTGAGACAGGAGGTAGTAAATAAGTGAGAGAGTAGGCAGTATATAAGTGAGACAGGAGGTAGTATATAAGTGAGACAGGAGGTAGTAAATAAGTGAGAGAGTAGGCAGTATATAAGTGAGACAGGAGGTAGTATATAAGTGAGACAGGAGGTAGTAAATAAGTGAGAGAGTATCCAGTATATGTGAGACAGGAGGTAGTAAATAAGTGAGACAGGAGGTAGTAAATAAGTGAGAGAGTATCCAGTATATAAGTGAGACAGGAGGTAGTATATAAGTGAGACAGGAGGTAGTAAATAAGTGAGAGAGTAGGCAGTATATAAGTGAGACAGGAGGTAGTATATAAGTGAGACAGGAGGTAGTAAATAAGTGAGAGAGTAGGCAGTATATAAGTGAGACAGGAGGTAGTAAATAAGTGAGACAGGAGGTAGTAAATAAGTGAGAGAGTATCCAGTATATAAGTGAGACAGGAGGTAGTATATAAGTGAGACAGGAGGTAGTAAATAAGTGAGAGAGTAGGCAGTATATAAGTGAGACAGCAGGTAGTATATAAGTGAGACAGGAGGTAGTAAATAAGTGAGAGAGTAGGCAGTATATAAGTGAGACAGGAGGTAGTAAATAAGTGAGACAGGAGGTAGTAAATAAGTGAGAGAGTATCCAGTATATAAGTGAGACAGGAGGTAGTATATAAGTGAGACAGGAGGTAGTAAATAAGTGAGAGAGTAGGCAGTATATAAGTGAGACAGGAGGTAGTATATAAGTGAGACAGGAGGTAGTAAATAAGTGAGAGAGTATCCAGTATATAAGTGAGACAGGAGGTAGTATATAAGTGAGACAGGAGGTAGTAAATAAGTGAGAGAGTAGGCAGTATATAAGTGAGACAGGAGGTAGTATATAAGTGAGACAGGAGGTAGTAAATAAGTGAGAGAGTAGGCAGTATATAAGTGAGACAGGAGGTAGTAAATAAGTGAGACAGGAGGTAGTAAATAAGTGAGAGAGTATCCAGTATATAAGTGAGATAGGAGGTAGTAAATAAGTGAGACAGGAGGTAGTATATAAGTGAGACAGGAGGTAGTAAATAAGTGAGAGAGTAGGCAGTATATAAGTGAGACAGGAGGTAGTATATAAGTGAGACAGGAGGTAGTAAATAAGTGAGAGAGTAGGCAGTATATAAGTGAGACAGGAGGTAGTAAATAAGTGAGACAGGAGGTAGTATATAAGTGAGACAGGAGGTAGTAAATAAGTGAGAGAGTAGGCAGTATATAAGTGAGACAGGAGGTAGTATATAAGTGAGACAGGAGGTAGTAAATAAGTGAGAGAGTAGGCAGTATATAAGTGAGACAGGAGGTAGTATATAAGTGAGACAGGAGGTAGTAAATAAGTGAGAGAGTATCCAGTATATAAGTGAGACAGGAGGTAGTATATAAGTGAGACAGGAGGTAGTATATAAGTGAGACAGGAGGTAGTAAATAAGTGAGAGAGTAGGCAGTATATAAGTGAGACAGGAGGTAGTATATAAGTGAGACAGGAGGTAGTAAATAAGTGAGAGAGTAGGCAGTATATAAGTGAGACAGGAGGTAGTATATAAGTGAGACAGGAGGTAGTAAATAAGTGAGAGAGTAGGCAGTATATAAGTGAGACAGGAGGTAGTATATAAGTGAGACAGGAGGTAGTAAATAAGTGAGAGAGTAGGCAGTATATAAGTGAGACAGGAGGTAGTAAATAAGTGAGACAGGAGGTAGTATATAAGTGAGACAGGAGGTAGTAAATAAGTGAGAGAGTAGGCAGTATATAAGTGAGACAGGAGGTAGTATATAAGTGAGACAGGAGGTAGTAAATAAGTGAGAGAGTAGGCAGTATATAAGTGAGACAGGAGGTAGTATATAAGTGAGACAGGAGGTAGTAAATAAGTGAGAGAGTATCCAGTATATAAGTGAGACAGGAGGTAGTATATAAGTGAGACAGGAGGTAGTAAATAAGTGAGACAGGAGGTAGTAAATAAGTGAGAGAGTATCCAGTATATAAGTGAGACAGGAGGTAGTATATAAGTGAGACAGGAGGTAGTAAATAAGTGAGACAGGAGGTAGTAAATAAGTGAGAGAGTATCCAGTATATAAGTGAGACAGGAGGTAGTATATAAGTGAGACAGGAGGTAGTAAATAAGTGAGAGAGTAGGCAGTATATAAGTGAGACAGGAGGTAGTATATAAGTGAGACAGGAGGTAGTAAATAAGTGAGAGAGTATCCAGTATATAAGTGAGACAGGAGGTAGTATATAAGTGAGACAGGAGGTAGTAAATAAGTGAGAGAGTAGGCAGTATATAAGTGAGACAGGAGGTAGTATATAAGTGAGACAGGAGGTAGTAAATAAGTGAGAGAGTATCCAGTATATAAGTGAGACAGGAGGTAGTAAATAAGTGGAACAGGAGGTAGTAAATAAGTGGAACAGGAGGTAGTATATAAGTGAGACAGGAGGTAGTATATAAGTGAGACAGGAGGTAGTAAATAAGTGAGATAGTATCCAGTATATAAGTGAGACAGGAGGTAGTAAATAAGTGAGACAGGAGGTAGTATATAAGTGAGACAGGAGGTAGTAAATAAGTGGAACAGGAGGTAGTATATAAGTGAGACAGGAGGTAGTATATAAGTGAGACAGGAGGTAGTAAATAAGTGAGAGAGTATCCAGTATATAAGTGAGACAGGAGGTAGTATATAAGTGAGACAGGAGGTAGTAAATAAGTGAGACAGGAGGTAGTAAATAAGTGAGAGAGTAGGCAGTATATAAGTGAGACAGTAGGTAGTATATAAGTGAGAGAGTAGGCAGTATATAAGTGAGACAGTAGGTAGTATATAAGTGAGACAGGAGGTAGTAAATAAGTGAGAGAGTAGGCAGTATATAAGTGAGACAGTAGGCAGTATATAAGTGAGACAGTAGGTAGTATATAAGTGAGACAGGAGGTAGTAAATAAGTGAGAGAGTAGGCAGTATATAAGTGAGAGAGTAGGCAGTATATAAGTGAGACAGTAGGTAGTATATAAGTGAGACAGGAGGTAGTAAATAAGTGAGAGAGTAGGCAGTATATAAGTGAGACAGTAGGTAGTATATAAGTGAGACAGGAGGTAGTAAATAAGTGAGAGAGTAGGTAGTATATAAGTGAGACAGGAGGTAGTATATAAGTGAGACAGGAGGTAGTAAATAAGTGAGAGAGTATCCAGTATATAAGTGAGACAGTAGGTAGTATATAAGTGAGACAGTAGGTAGTATATAAGTGAGACAGGAGGTAGTAAATAAGTGAGACAGGAGGTAGTATATAAGTGAGACAGGAGGTAGTATATAAGTGAGACAGGAGGTAGTATATAAGTGAAACAGGAGGTAGTATATAAGTGAGACAGGAGGTAGTATATAAGTGAGACAGGAGGTAGTATATAAGTGAAACAGGAGGTAGTAAATAAGTGGAACAGGAGGTAGTATATAAGTGAGACAGGCGGTAGTATATAAGTGAGACAGGAGGTAGTATATAAGTGAGACAGGAGGTAGTAAATAAGTGAGACAGGAGGTAGTATATAAGTGAGATAGGAGGTAGTATATAAGTGAGACAGGAGGTAGTATATAAGTGAGACAGGAGGTAGTAAATAAGTGAGATAGGAGGTAGTATATAAGTGAGACAGGAGGTAGTAAATAAGTGAGAGAGTAGGCAGTATATAAGTGAGACAGGAGGTAGTAAATAAGTGAGACAGGAGGTAGTAAATAAGTGAGACAGGAGGTAGTAAATAAGTGAGAGAGTATCCAGTATATAAGTGAGATAGGAGGTAGTAAATAAGTGGAACAGGAGGTAGTAAATAAGTGAGAGAGGAGGTAGTAAATAAGTGAGACAGGAGGTAGTAAATAAGTGAGAGAGTATCCAGTATATAAGTGAGATAGGACGTAGTAAATAAGTGAGACAGGAGGTAGTAAATAAGTGAGACAGGAGGCAGTATATAAGTGAGACAGGAGGTAGTAAATAAGTGAGACAGGAGGTAGTAAATAAGTGGAACAGGAGGTAGTATATAAGTGGAACAGGAGGTAGTAAATAAGTGAGAGAGTATCCAGTATATAAGTGAGATAGGAGGTAGTAAATAAGTGAGACAGGAGGTAGTAAATAAGTGAGACAGGAGGTAGTAAATAAGTGAGAGAGGAGGTAGTAAATAAGTGAGACAGGAGGTAGTAAATAAGTGAGAGAGTATCCAGTATATAAGTGAGATAGGAGGTAGTAAATAAGTGAGACAGGAGGTAGTAAATAAGTGAGACAGGAGGCAGTATATAAGTGAGACAGGAGGTAGTAAATAAGTGAGACAGGAGGTAGTAAATAAGTGGAACAGGAGGTAGTATATAAGTGGAACAGGAGGTAGTATATAAGTGAGACAGGAGGTAGTAAATAAGTGAGAGAGTAGGCAGTATATAAGTGAGACAGGAGGTAGTAAATAAGTGAGACAGGAGGTAGTAAATAAGTGAGACAGGAGGTAGTAAATAAGTGAGAGAGTATCCAGTATATAAGTGAGATAGGAGGTAGTATATAAGTGAGATAGGAGGCAGTAAATAAGTGGAACAGGAGGTAGTAAATAAGTGAGATAGGAGGCAGTATATAAGTGAGACAGGAGGTAGTATATAAGTGAGATAGGAGGTAGTATATAAGTGAGACAGGAGGTAGTAAATAAGTGAGAGAGTATCCAGTATATAAGTGAGACAGTAGGTAGTATATAAGTGAGACAGTAGGTAGTATATAAGTGAGACAGGAGGTAGTAAATAAGTGAGAGAGTATCCAGTATATAAGTGAGATAGGAGGTAGTATATAAGTGAGATAGGAGGCAGTATATATGTGAGACAGGAGGCAGTAAATAAGTGAGATAGGGGGCAGTAAATAAGTGGAACAGGAGGTAGTATATAAGTGACACAGGAGGCAGTAAATAAGTGAGATAGGAGGTAGTATATAAGTGAGATAGGAGGCAGTAAATAAGTGGAACAGGAGGTAGTAAATAAGTGAGATAGGAGGTAGTAAATAATTGAGACAGGAGGTAGTATATAAGTGAGACAGGAGGCAGTAAATAAGTGAGATAGGAGGTAGTATATAAGTGAGACAGGAGGCAGTAAATAAGTGAGATAGGAGGTAGTATATAAGTGAGATAGGAGGCAGTAAATAAGTGAGACAGGAGGTAGTATATAAGTGAGACAGGAGGTAGTATATAAGTGAGATAGGAGGTAGTATATAAGTGAGATAGGAGGTAGTATATAAGTGAGATAGGAGGTAGTAAATAAATGAGACAGGAGGTAGTATATAAGTGAGACAGGAGGTAGTATATAAGTGAGATAGGAGGTAGTAAATAAGTGAGATAGGAGGCAGTAAATAAGTGAGACAGGAGGTAGTATATAAGTGAGATAGGAGGTAGTATATAAGTGAGATAGGAGGTAGTATATAAGTGAGATAGGAGGCAGTAAATAAGTGAGACAGGAGGTAGTATATAAGTGAGATAGGAGGTAGTATATAAGTGAGATAGGAGGTAGTATATAAGTGAGACAGGAGGTAGTATATAAGTGAGATAGGAGGTAGTATATAAGTGAGATAGGAGGCAGTAAATAAATGAGATAGGAGGTAGTATATAAGTGAGATAGGAGGCAGTAAATAAGTGAGATAGGAGGCAGTAAATAAGTGAGATAGGAGGTTGTAAATAAGTTAGAGAGTAGGCAGTAAATAAGTGAGATAGGAGGCAGTAAATAAGTGAGATAGGAGGTAGTATATAAGTGAGATAGGAGGCAGTAAATAAGTGAGATAGGAGGCAGTAAATAAGTGAGATAGGAGGTAGCATATAAGTGAGATAGGAGGCAGTAAATAAGTGAGATAGGAGGTAGTATATAAGTGAGATAGGAGGCAGTAAATAAGTGAGATAGGAGGCAGTAAATAAGTGAGATAGGAGGTTGTAAATAAGTTAGAGAGTAGGCAGTAAATAAGTGAGATAGGAGGCAGTAAATAAGTGAGATAGGAGGCAGTAAATAAGTGAGATAGGAGGTTGTAAATAAGTTAGAGAGTAGGCAGTAAATAAGTGAGATAGGAGGCAGTATATAAGTGAGACAGGAGGCAGTAAATAAGTGAGATAGGAGGTAGTATATAAGTGAGATAGGAGGCAGTAAATAAGTGAGATAGGAGGTAGTATATAAGTGAGATAGGAGGCAGTAAATAAGTGAGATAGGAGGCAGTAAATAAGTGAGATAGGAGGTTGTAAATAAGTTAGAGAGTAGGCAGTAAATAAGTGAGATAGGAGGCAGTAAATAAGAGTCTGTGTGTGTTTCAGTGAGCCTGGCACATCGGTGTTACGTGTGTCTTAGCCGTGGGCTGGCCCCTGACGATGCCCTACATCTGTTCCCTGAATCTCCAAAGCTACAATACTGTGACAAGTTCAGACCTGGGGACCCCAAGTTCATAAGGGAATGCCCAGAAGATTATCCCAGCTGTCTCACCAAGGTACAAGGTCAGTATCAACTCGTTTATATTACTGTGACAAGTACCTGCAGATAATTTATTTCTTCTTAAGACGATTAGCAAACCGCTAACACTACTGTTTTATAGTAACACCATTTACAATTTGTGACCTCACAGATATTCTAACTCTCCTTGAGGCAAACACTGCCCAACTGTCCGCAGCTGAACTCCACACCAAACTAACTTTTCAGTCTATGCCAGCTGCATATAGAGTCTCTGATTTAATGGTGACTTCTGAAAGCTTCTATCATACCAACTCCTGTATATCCAACATTTCTATAATATATACAGAGCAGTCATTGTTAGCGACTTTAGTGGCATGAGGTAAGTCACACAATCCTTCGCTGATGCATGTGGCAATCACAAGATTATGATTATAAGTTACTTGTCATGGCTTGTGCCTCATATTTAACCTACCATTAAGATGCTATAGGTTTTCAAAGTCCATACAAGTGCTGCTGAGCAATAGTATCCGTACACCTGCCGCATCAAACGAGAGAATTGATTCAGTTTGCTGATCAGACCAATAATATCAGTACAGCTGCCTGACCAGGCCAAGATGTTAGTACAGCTGCCTGAGCAGGCCAAGATGTCAGTACAGCTGCCTGATGAGGCCAAGATGTCAGTACATCTGCCTGATGAGGCCAAGATGTCAGTACAGCTGCCTGATGAGGCCAAGATGTCAGTACAGCTGCCTGATGAGGCCAAGATGTCAGTACAGCTGCCTGATGAGGCCAACATGTCAGTACAGCTGCCTGATCAGGCCAAGATGTCAGTACAGCTGCCTGATGAGGCCAAGATGTCAGTACAGCTGCCTGATGAGGCCAAGATGTCAGTACAGCTGCCTGATGAGGCCAACATGTCAGTACAGCTGCCTGATCATGCCAAGATGTCAGTACAGCTGCCTGATGAGGCCAACATGTCAGTACAGCTGCCTGATGAGGCCAAGATGTCAGTACAGCTGCCTGATGAGGCCAACATGTCAGTACAGCTGCCTGAGCAGGCCAAGATGTCAGTACAGCTGCCTGATGAGGCCAAGATGTCAGTACAGCTGCCTGATGAGGCCAAGATGTCAGTACAGCTGCCTGATGAGGCCAAGATGTCAGTACAGCTGCCTGATGAGGCCAAGATGTCAGTACAGCTGCCTGATGAGGCCAAGATGTCAGTACAGCTTCCTGATCAGGCCAAGATGTCAGTACAGCTGCCTGATCAGGCCAAGATGTCAGTACAGCTGCCTGATGAGGCCAAGATGTCAGTACAGCAGCCTGATGAGGCCAACATGTCAGTACAGCTGCCTGATCAGGCCAAGATGTCAGCAGAGTTGGCTGATGTGACTTGACTGTGTGTTATGTTGCAGGTAAGAACGTGATGCGGACATGCAGTGACCTGCCCTTGGAAATCAACGACTGCAAGCTTGCCAACAGTATACAATACTGCTACTGCTATGGCAAGGAGCTCTGTAACATTGGCAACTCAACAACACTTCGCCATCTTGATGACGATGAGGATGACGACTTCAGAGAGGGCAGTGGTGGTGGAACAGACGACTATCACAAAAAGCTGCATGCAACTAAGGCTCCAACACCACACGGCACCACCAGCAGTACCAAGGACGCTGTTATCCTGTCTCAGTCCAACAGTGTAGTGTTGCCAACATACCGGACACTAATTGCCCTCATTCTGCTAGTTACCCTTACCTCTCTCTAGACAGTGTGAACACAACTTGCCTACATTCCACAACTGAACATGTATCATTCTGTATCAGCACCTTAATGGAGATATACCTACACCATCATACATAAGTAGTCTCATGTGTTACACTCACATGACTTTCTCTACTCTTGTACTTACCATTCTTACAAACTCTTATTCCTATATCTTCTTCATGTTAATACAGATATCTGACGTGTTACACTCACATGACTTTCTCTACTCTTGTACTAACCATTCTTACAAACTCTTATTCCTATATCTTCTTCATGTTAATACAGATATCTGACGTGTTACACTCACATGACTTTCTCTACTCTTGTACTAACCATTCTTACAAACTCTTATTCCTATATCTTCTTCATGTTAATACAGATATCTGATGTGTTACACTCACATGACTTTCTCTACTCTTGTACCAACCATTCTTACAAACTCTTGTTCCTATATCTTCTTCATGTTAATACAGATATCTGACGTGTTACACTCACATGACTTTCTCTACTCTTGTGCTAACCATTCTTACAAACTCTTATTCCTATATCTTCTTCATGTTAATACAGATATCTGACGTGTTACACTCACATGACTTTCTCTACTCTTGTACTAACCATTCTTACAAACTCTTATTCCTATATCTTCTTCATGTTAATACAGATATCTGACGTGTTACACTCACATGACTTTCTCTACTCTTGTACTAACCATTCTTACAAACCCTTATTCCTATATCTTCTTCGTGTTAATACAGATATCTGATGTGTTACACTCACATGACTTACTCTACTCTTGTACTAGCCATTCTTACAAACTCTTATTCCTATATCTTCTTCATGTTAATACAGATATCTGACGTGTTACACTCACATGACTTTCTCTACTCTTGTACTAACCATTCTTATAAACTCTTATTCCTATATCTTCTTCATGTTAATACAGATATCTGACGTGTTACACTCACATGACTTTCTCTACTCTTGTACTAACCATTCTTACAAACCCTTATTCCTATATCTTCTTCATGTTAACACAGATATCTGACGTGTTACACTAACATGACTTTCTCTACTCTTGTACTAACCATTCTTACAAACCCTTATTCCTATATCTTCTTCGTGTTAATACAGATATCTGGTGTGTTACACTCACATGACTTTCTCTACTCTTGTACTAACCATTCTTACAAACTCTTATTCCTATATCTTCTTCATGTTAATGCAGATATCTGACGTGTTACACTCACATGACTTACTCTACTCTTGTACTAGCCATTCTTACAAACTCTTATTCCTATATCTTCTTCATGTTAATACAGATATCTGAAGTGTTACACTCACATGACTTTCTCTACTCTTGTACTAACCAATCTTACAAACTCTTGTTCCTATATCTTCTTCATGTTAATACAGATATCTGACGTGTTACACTCACATGACTTTCTCTACTCTTGTACTAACCATTCTTACAGACTCTTATTCCTATATCTTCTTCATGTTAATACAGATATCTGATGTGTTACACTCACATGACTTTCTCTACTCTTGTACTAACCATTCTTACAAACTCTTATTCCTACACCTTCTTAATGTTAATACAGATATCTGATGTGTTACACTCACATGACTTTCTCTACTCTTGTACTAACCAATCTTACAAACTCTTGTTCCTAAATCTTCTTCATGTTAATACAGATATCTGACGTGTTACACTCACATGACTTTCTCTACTCTTGTACTAACCATTCTTACAGACTCTTATTCCTATATCTTCTTCATGTTAATACAGATATCTGACGTGTTACACTCACATGACTTTCTCTACTCTTGTACTAACCATTCTTACAGACTCTTATTCCTATATCTTCTTCATGTTAATACAGATATCTGATGTGTTACACTCACATGACTTTCTCTACTCTTGTACTAACCAATCTTACAAACTCTTGTTCCTATATCTTCTTCATGTTAATACAGATATCTGACGTGTTACACTCACATGACTTTCTCTACTCTTGAACTAGCCATTCTTACAAACTCTTAGTCCTATATCTACTTTATGTTAATACAGTTAAACATTTGCACAATTTGTACAGATTATCTTATTCTATATTTCCTTATTAGGTACAAGGGCAATATGGGAATACAGTAAGCTTAAATGATAAGTAGTTAAATATTTTAAGAACTCACAGCACATAAAAAAAATGTTTCTTCCTATTTGAGAAAACTATAAGTATTTTAAAATTTAAAGCAAAAACAACAAATATCTTGGAAATGGCAATATCAAAGAAATGCAAACTAACATTAATTGTGTGTTTTAACAAGAAGTACATGTTTCATACACATACACAGGAATACTTTGTGTATCTCTTACTTTATGAGTCATTGAGAATGAAGAGAACTTCAGAACATTTCATTTGTTATACAAATATATTTAATATATGCTATTTTAATTCACATATTTAGAGCAACTTTTCAAAAAGTGGAAATTTTCTTCAACATCTTTGGGTCACATTGTTGGAAGAAACTCAACTGAATTATCAACTTAGTTTTCTATTTGAGAGGTAGAACTGGAACTTAAAAATTCAATGCCACAGCTGGGATTTGAACCACAGACACTCCGCTTACCAGGCGGGTAAGCCATACATGGCTTGTGTGTTTAAACACACCAACAGTAAGTTTGTTGGCATAAATAAATAATAATTACCATCTGAAGGTTATTTAATCCTGGGATATGAAGGACTTGCAATAGTAAGTCACCATTGGGGTAATTGTCTCTGATGTGAGACTGCCTTTGTAGTTTACCAGGAGAAATACGAACTGGCTTGAGAATTTAATGTCATTCTGGCAGTTTGTCACAATAGCTCAGTGGTAGAGCGTCCGCCCGGCAAGCGGAAGGTCTGTGGTTCAAATCCCAGTTGTGGCATTGAATTTTTAAGTTCCAGTTCTACCTCTCAAACTTTGCCCACAGGTTTGTGTGTTTAAAAACACCAACAGTGAGTTTGTTCCCATAAATATATAATAAATAACAATTACTTTTCTATTCTTAACTTTTTAAATTTTAAAATGTGCATGAGTGCCTTTACACCTACATATTATTACATAAGCAACCTTTGTTTTTGACTTAAAAGATGCTGAAATATTTAAATACCATTAAGTGTACTGTATTCTCACATTCACATTGTATTTATCATAAAATATGCAATAAAACAATTTGTAGTGACAGTACACCAGAGTATACTCTCATCAGCTGGCTGGTGCTTGCAGGATGCAGATGGTGGGAGCCAGCCCTCCATCAAGATAGCTGCTCAGTTGCTGACCAGGGCTCCGAGGTGGTATTAGGTGTTGAACCCAGTCCCACTGTGCCAATCACTTACACTAATACTGCACTACACCCAAAAAGATGAAAAAGGAAATAAAGAAACAACTAACTAAAGAAAAGGCAATAGAATCCGTTAGGAAATGATGACATTGGTATGTTGTGATATACAGCACATTGGCAGGCCTGTGACAGCTGATATATAAACACAGTGATATACTTCCATTAAGTCAGTCAGCTGATACTGAATGGTATTCCAGTATATTGTGATAGTGAGTCCCTTTGTTACTTTCATTATGTGTTATTATTTCAACAGCAAGTAATACTGAAGCTTGCACTTGAAATGACCTGGCAGTAGAATCCTTGTTCCTACCAACCTGACTATACACAATTTATGGTAAACAAATATCTGATATGTTCATCTGCTCATATGACTTTCTCTACCCATTATAAGTCCAGTTATAAATATACAGCCCTCATTACATGTTGACCGCCTCTATAGTGCACAGGTAGCGCATCTACCTCTGGCGTAGATGACCTGGGTTCGATAATTGGTAGAGGCATGAGGATGTTTACCCCACTGGGAGGTCTTGTCACGTGGCGCACTCAGCTTTGTTAGGACCCTAAACGGTCAATTAAGGAGTTACCTCATAAATAAGTAGTAGCACCTAGTTGCAAAGGCTGCCTAACCAGCCATGAGAACTCCGGGTGCTGACCATGTCCCACGTTCCAGTTCTGCACCCCAAAAATGACACGTGTAGTGGCTCAAGGTGGGAGACGCAGTGGCCAGATGGTAATCCTTCGTCCGTTCTGGAGCATACGGATAAATACTGGGACAGAGTCATTAAGGAAGCCATTCAAATCAAACTACATCCAAACAATTACAACAGGGACCGCAGTCTTCAGCTAAGCCCTGCCTGGACAATAGCCATGAAACACATTCACAACAGCAACTATAGTGATTCTGGTCCAAGTACTGACCCTCAAGAAAACACTGTGGCCGGTGACAAACATAGCCCGAAACAGCAGGCCCAATCACAAATCGTCACCCGCTCATTGGCCAGGGCAACGCAACCCCCTCTCATCTAACATTGTATATATAGGGGGAGCGGGAAAATAACGGTCATTTCATTCTGACGAAGGCCATGGAGTTTAGAATGGCCGAAAGCTCAATATTTTCAAACCTCACACGGCTGATCGCCCGTGAAACTTTAATAAATAACGTGCGCCGTGAAAGCTTTAAATCTTACATAGGAAAACTTTATTAAATAAGCTGCCAGCTACAATTAAACAATCAACTGGTTCCAAGTTTAATAAATGCTTAAAAAATTACTTAATTGAGAGGGCTTTTTATGACATAGATGAATATCTGCCATTGTGATTTTGAAGATTTTTTTACCATGAAGACAGTTACTTTAATTATTAATCTTTGTATATGCTTTGTAAAATTTGTAAATCTTGATGTATATAACTAAGTAATCATTTGTTGTTGTTGTTGTTTTCTAGTGCCTTGCATCTGGCAATGAAGCCATTAGCATTCGTGCTTTCCAATACTTTTGAACTGTAGTTTCTTCTGATCTTAATGCTTCACAGGTCTTCAAGTGGTCTAAGTAATCATTTACAATCTTGTAATATGTAAACTTTTCAGACAAAACTTTCAACATGTATTTCATGTATATAAGGGAATAAACCATTATACATTATTATACATTACATATGGGCCAGAATGTGTGTAAAATTTTATTAATATTGTTGATGTCACTAGAAAGAGCAAAATTAAACTGTATAAGAATCTCATTCAACCAGTATTATTATATGGACCAGAATGTAGGTATTTTATGTACGTATGTAGATATTTTATGTAACCTGATATATCCAACAACATGTATATGTTCTAAAAGGATGAATAAAGAATAAATCGACCCATGTTCCCCATCGAGTAAACACTGGTGCAGGAGGAAGTCGGATATTAGGCGCTGTTGATCTGAACTACTTAACTCTTTTACGAGATTTAACAAAAATTCTCTTTGTACTGGACATAAATCTATCTTTCAATGGGAAAGAATCATGTATTGTCTCAGAAATGCGATGAAGAGCTTGTGCCAAACAAGCTATATGAATTAAGTTAGGAAAGATACCTTTCAGAGTTTGTCCTGATTTTACCATATAAGGACCTGCATCAGTAACAAATAAAAGTAACCGGTCATATTTGATTCCACATGGCCATAGTAATTTCAAAGAGTCCATCACAAACTGGGTCACAGTTATATTGTCAGTGGCCGACAATTTGCACACATTAAGAAGACAAGGTGTAGTCTTTTGTTCATTATTTAAAGCACCCATAATTATATTAGCAATAGAACAACGCTAAGAATCAGGGGTTTCATCAACAGATAACAACACAAACTGATCCGCTAATTCATTTTGTATATATGACAATACATTATTGTAACAATGTCATACATAAATCTTATGCAGTGTACTTTCTTCAGGCACATGTTGTCGAGTGTACTTGGCAAGAATGTTTTTAAGTGTCGGATTATTCATTTTGAACAAGGGAATATCAGCAGCTAAAAATGCTTGACACAAGTCATAGGAAAATTCAGTAACCCTACTTCCTAAACACTCTACTAGCTGTTTTTGAACAGTTTCTTTGTTTGCGAGTTTTCTGATTAAATTCTCCTTATGTTTTGCTGTGTTTATGTGCTGAACTGTGTAGCGAGATAAATCAAATCAATTGCTAAAGCAAATTCTTAAACAAAATATTCGCCAACCGATCATTCCGTGTGGCAGGTAGAGGCGTGTATCAGCTAGAATTTGCTCCAACTCAGGGTAAAAACCATCATTAAGGTGACGATGCAGACAATGCTGAACAAAAGGCGAAAAATCCTTTTGTGCCTTTTGTTAGGCTAATAGGGACGCCATGTGCAGTGAGGCGGAATCCCCTTCTGGAACTCCCGCCACAACCAGGCATGCCTATAGGTGGAAATTCGGGAGCCGCGCGTACAATATGAATTTCCACCAATCACTGCAAACTGCGTGGACAGAAGGTAAGGGTATAGTCAGGGGAAATGGGAAAGTTATAAAACCAGCGAACACGCATTTTAAAAGCCCAGTCATACAATACACCCCGAGCCCAGTCCTGTAATACACCCCGCGAGTCCTACAACACACACCGAGAGCTCTACAACACACTCCGACATTATTACAACACCCCTGCAACATTAGTATCAGCGCCGTCCAGTACCGCGAGGAAAAGTCAGTGACGAAGTCGATAACAAAGGGTATATGGTAGGAAGAGTAGCATTTACTGTGGACTGGAATAAAAAAGGTTTCACAATAATAACTGTGATTATTATTTCTTCAACACCCACGAGATAAGATCTCAGCCGAGGCAATCTGTGAGACCTTTAGAACGACCAGCCGCAACTGTTTGAAATCTTTCCTCACTCCCTACATTTTTAGTTTCTAATTTGTTCTTATTTTAGTCTCATTTATGGCATAAGACGTTTATGAACACGAGATTACTTGATCTTCTTATACCTTTGATTTGTATGCCTGCATTTTTTCAAATAGGAGTCTCCGTCTAGGGGATATGTGAATGGCAACCACAAGGTACCCAAGCTGAGAAGAACATTACTTCCACTTACTGGTGTTTTGCTCCTCACTGTAACTTTTCTATCTGACCTTACCTTGGTCATCTCTTGTTCTCTTCCGACCCCGATGCTATTAGGGTTCCCGAGGGCTAGGGAGTCTTTATTTTTCCAATCTCTTCATTTCTCTATAAAATCTTAACCCCTAACATGCTGACCTGTCATGGCATGTAATACGTACTCTGACTGGTAATCAGATGATATGGTCGGTGAATTTATTTTGATAACTCTCCCGGTCAGGTCGGTGAGACCCGTAAACCAACGACAGGTGTGGTCCTCCAGACATTCTGGGGGTTGTGAGAGAGCAATGTGACCACCAAAACATAAAAATATGGTACTCTCTAAAAAGCGGTTATTATTACTGCTATTGCTCTCTTCAATAACGTCAGTGAAAAATATTGGAGAGCAAGAGGATTAATGACTTCATTGTCAGAAATCCAGCATTAGCTAACAACAACAACAACATTTTTCTCACACGCTCCACAAAACAGTACCATATTATCTGTAGATATTAAATCACCCTAAAACTCTTTCTGTAAATTAGTTAATCTAGCACTCGAAGCTGGTTTTATTTTCGGTATTTGAATAGATTTTTAACATTTTATACGCCGAATTTAATTTGGTGGGAACCAGTTCACAACACTGTTATGTTTGAAGACCACAACACAACTACTGGTGGACAGGCAAGCGTTGCTATAATCGTGCTCCTCAAAACATTGACCTGCACTTTATCTTTGTTAATATAAACCTCTCAGACAACGCACTGATCATTCTCTACGCGTTGATATCTTCTTGAGTTTCATCGTCATGTGCCATACTACCAATATGAAAAATATTATCCAGAAGGAAAAAAATAATAAAAAACCATAAAAATTATTAAAATATGCAGTTATATAAACCATAAAATCATGTCCAAATAACTGAAAATTCCATAATTCGTGCACATAACGTAAAAGCATACATTTTTAACCCCTATGAAAAAACATGCAAATGCATGAACTTCCTAGCCCTAGTCATGTCTAATGTTTGTATCGGATTGACTTTAGATATGAAGTTTTCCTTTGAATTAGGAAGGTAATCATTCTTTTTGATGTCTTGAATTTTGGAAAGAAAGTTCTCGAGTCTTTAGTGTATGTGTAAAATTTCTCTTGTGCCATGTATTGAATGGGAGTCTGATCAACTTTTTTGTGTTGAATAAGAGCCGCTTTTTCTATTTCATATTCAATGGGGTATAGGTTGGTTAAGGATTGTTGCATGGTTCTTTCTAGTTCTGTACATTTGTTTTTTGGTTTTGAAGTCCTCATTACTAAGTCAACAGCAAATAGTGCACACTTCACACCTGATTCTTGTATTTGTTGTGGCAGATCATTAATAAATATATTAAAAAGTGTAGTGCTGAGCACTGTGCCTTGTGGGAAGCCACGGTGTACTTGTTTATATTTAGATATATTCCTTCCATCATTCTATAATTGTTTGGTTTTTTGGTGACAACTTGGAAGTAATTGCTATAATTGCTGCCCGTAATCTGAGAGAAAAACTGCTTGCTGAAAATGTGAAATTCTATACAGAAGATTTTATAGGGCCATTCGAATTGCTTCAATTTCTCCATCAAAGTTTGTAGTTCCATAACTTAAAGATTTGTAATAGGAAAAGAGGTGACATGTGACTCCAGCACCTGCTCCATCTCGGTTTGATATCAATGATCCATCAGTATAAATATGTTGTTAGCTAATGCTGGATTTCTGACAATGAAGTCATTAATCCTCTTGCTCTACAACATTTTTCACTCATAGAGCAATAGCAGTATAGTAACCGCTTTTAAGAGAGCACCATATTTTTATGTTTTGGCGGTCACATCGCTCTCTCACAACCCCCAGAATGTCTGGAGGACCACACCTGTCGTTGGTTTACGGGTCTCACCGACCTGACCGGGAGAGTTATCAAAATAAATTCACCGACCATATCCTCTGATTACCAGTCAGGGTACGTATTACATGCCATGACAGGTCAGCATGTTAGGGGTTAAGATTTTATAGAGAAATGAAGAGATTGGAAAAATAAAGACTCCCTAGCCCTCGGGAACCCTAATAGCATCGGGGTCGGAAGAGATCAAGAGATGACCAAGGTAAGGTCAGATAGAAAAGTTACAGTGAGGAGCAAAACACCAGTAAGTGGAAGTAATGTTCTGCTCAGCTTGGGTACCTTGTGGTCGCCATTCACATATCCCCTAGACGGAGACCCCTGAGTAATTTAGCACTGATCATTATAAGCACTGATCAGTATAAATATGGAGCCATTCATGTTCTGGAAATCTAGCATGGATTGTCTCTAATGCCAATAACTTTAGAATATTAGTTGGAGTATCACTATTCTTAACTTCTTCTGTCAGGTGTAAGTAATATGTGATGTCTAACGTTTGTGTCGGATTGACTTTAGATATGAAGTTTTCCTTTGAATTAGGAAGGTATACATTCTTCTTGATGTCTTGAATTTTGGAAAGAGCGCTCTCCTGAGTCTTTAGTGTATGTGTAAAATTTCTTGTGTGCCATGTACTGAATGGGAGTCTATTCAACTTTTCGTGTTGAATAAGAGCCGCTTTTTCTATTTCATATTCGATGGGGTATTGGTTGGTTAGTATTTCCATAGCTGCTATTGGTGTGGTTTTGCTAGCACCTGTAATTACTCTCAGACTTTGGTTTTGAAAGATTTGAATTTTTTTGTGTTTGCTGTTACAAGAACTTCGCTGCAATAAGTTGTTGTTAGCTAATGCTGGATTTCTGACAATGAAGTCATTAATCCTGTTGTTGGCATAAATAAATAATAATTACCATGTGAAGGTTATTTAATCCTGGGATATAAAGTACTTGCAATAGTAAGTCACCATTGGGGTAATTGTCTCTGATGTGAGACTGCCTTTGTGGTTTACCAGGAGAAATACGAACTGGCTTGAGAATTTAATGCCATTCTGGCAGTTTGTCACAATAGCTCAGTGGTTAGAGCGTCCGCCCGGCAAGCGGAAGGTCTGTGGTTCAAATCCCAGTTGTGGCATTGAATTTTTAAGTTCCAGTTCTACCTCTTAAACTTTGCCCACACACGGCTTGTGTGTTTAAAAACACCAACAGTAAGTTTGTTGGCATAAATAAATAATAATTACCATGTGAAGGTTATTTAATCCTGGGATCTAAAGTACTTGCAATAGTAAGTCACCATTGGGGTAATTGTCTCTGATGTGAGACTGCCTTTGTGGTTTACCAGAAGAAATACGAACCGGCTTGAGAATTTAATGCCATTCTGGCAGTTTGTCACAATAGCTCAGTGGTTACAGCGTCCGCCCGGCAAGCGGAAGGTCTGTGGTTCAAATCCCAGTTGTGGCATTGAATTTTTAAGTTCCAGTTCTACCTCCTACACAGTGTACCTGTTTGTATTTAGATATATTTCTTCCATATCTGGTTGCAATAAAGTGTTGTGTTAGGAAATGATATAGCCACGAAAACATTGGACCTTGTATCGAAGAGATTTAGCAGTAAATGTAACCGCTTTTTAGAGAGCACCATATTTTTATGTTTTGGCGGTCACATCGCTCGCTCTCAACCCCCCAGAATGTCCGGAGGAACACACCTGTCGTTGGTTTACGGGTCTCACCGACCTGACCGGGAGAATTATCAAAATAAATTCACCGACCATATCCTCTGATTACCAATCAGAGGACATATTACATGCCATGACAGGTCAGCATGTTAGCGGTTAAAATTTTAGAGAAATGGAGAGGTTGGAAAAAATGAAGACTCCCTAACCCTCGGGAACCCTAATAGCATCGGGGTCGGAAGAGATCAAGAGATGATCCAGGTAAGGTCAGATAGAAAAGTTACAGTAATTTCAAATGCATGCAGAACAATAATCTATAATTTAAGATGGGAATTTCTGTAACCTGTCTTATGAATAGACATACAAAGCTTAAGGAAAAAATACATTTGCAGCACAAATGTGGTCCCATGGTGGGCTTTTTAATCTCAAAAGGTAGAACTATCCCCTATCTGTTGGGTGCCTTCAGCTACAAATGGCTCCAATCATTCCCTGTTGGAACGAGATCCCCCAAAGGTCACAGTAGACCATATATGATGAGTTACAAATAATAAAATAAGGAAAATTAACAAAGCTTACAAACAAGTAACTTAATCAAGTACATCACTTAAGAATGATCTAATTTATCATCATTTAAAGCAGGCTACTTACCCATCTAACAGCACTTCAAAAACACCTAGTCTTCCAGTGGATACCAGCTCACTATGGACTGAGTGGTAATGAGAAAGCTGATTTTCTTGCAAAAAAGGGTACCGGCAGTGTACAGAAATCTATAGTTAATCTACCATTTTATGCAGCTAAAAGATTAGTCAACTCTGAATTCAAAAAAATTATTGCAAAGTATTACTATGAAAAATCAAAGAATAAAAGATGGGAACTACCAAACATTCAAACAGTAATTCCTGAATATCCTCGAAAAACAGCAGTTGCATCCTTCAGGTTCATTACAGGACATGATTGTCTGGCAAAACATTTAAACAGAATTGGGATATATTCTTCACCACTCTGTCCTCTATGTAATCTGCAAGAGGAAATTGACAGAGTCCACCTTCAAATATGCCCGGCCACTTCTAGTGCCCCATCCACCAGTGAAAAATATTGGAGAGCAAGAGGATTAATGACTTCATTGTCAGAAATCCAGCATTAGCTAAAAACAACAATATTCCTTCCATATCTGGTAGCAATAAAGCGCTGTGTTAGGAAATGACATAGCCATGAAAACATTGGACCTTGTATCCCTATCTTTTTTTACTTTCTTTAGTAGTTTTCTTCTGCATATAGAATCATATGTACTTTAGAAATCAATACAAAATGATAAATTATCTTCATTTCTATTGAAGGAGTCTTTGATTTCTTGACTGAGAAGTAAGATTTGTTCATTTGTAGAGTGGAACTCTCTGAATCCAGCTTGACATGGGGATATTAAATTTTGTGACTCTAGAAACCAATTTAACCCATTTGACACTATTCATTCCATCACTTTTGTTGTTATACTAGTAAGAACTATTGGTCTATAATTTGTTATTCCTAATGCTGTTTTATCTTTCTTCAAGAGTGGGACAATCACAGTAGAAAATGTAACTGCATTATTATTTATCAGAATACCAAAAAATGTAAAACTGAGCTAAATATTAACTGACAAAGTTTAGCGTATATATACCTGTGAGAAATGTAGAAATGAATAAGATATAACTCACCATCAAAGAGGACGTCCTGGTAATGAATATCTGTCTTGTCACGCAGTCGTTGCTCTTGCTCCTCCCACTTCTGGCGCAGCAGTTCTCGTCTCATATCTGCGGACTGCAACTCCACATGTTCGCCTCCTCCTGCTTCTGTTGCACTCTTGTTGTCCTGTTTCTTGTCAAACAGTGTCGCAAACAAACATGCATCCTTCTGCTTGACAAAGTCCAGGTCCTTCCTGAGACATCTCCTGGTGCGGCCAAGACAGTCTTCATAGTCAACCCTGCAATCACAGCAACATAGTTCTGCATTTATTTATTTCATCATTTAATGACCAAAACAAATCTGCAACAGTTGATTTACTAATCTGTCTATATTTAATATTAGACAGAATAAATACAGCAAGATCTGCAATAAGAATGTTAAATGGAGTATTATGGGCTAAAGATATATTTAGGGAAACAAAAATTCACATATATCAAACAATAATTCAAAGTACAATGACATATGGAGCTGAAAATTGCAAATTAAATAAAAGTTTATGATAAAAAATATTAGCCACTGAAATGGATTTTCTTAGACGTTCAGCTAGACACTCTAAATTGGAAAGAATCAACGGAGATCCAAAGGAAAATGAATAAGAAAAACGCAGTTTTGGGTTACACTGAATGCAAACAACTAACAGTGAGAAGGATGGAAGAAAACACTAGAATGGGTTTCACCTGGGAGAAGGAATAGAGGTAGACTGGAACACACATGGATGCATCAACTAGAACCAGAGGATTGGGAAAATTGGAGGAAGAGAATTACAATGTGAAGTTTTGGGAACAGGAAATGTATCAAACATTGAAAACCTGTATATAAATAAATGCAGGCAGACAGGTGACTTAGAATTGTAACTATTTTACCTCCCGGGTTTAAATAACGTTTAGATGGTAACTGTAATGTCATACTGGCAAGTTGTCACATTAGCTCAGTGGTCAGAAAAGTCACACATGAAGCGAAGATACATGGTTCAAATCCCTACTATAACACTGAATTTTTACTTTCTCTACCAGTAAGTATGGAAAGTATTGTATTCCACCCAAAAATTTGATGTCGAGATTTCACCGGAAATATATGTTTTGAGGCCCCCTGATTCCAAAAAAATCATTTTTAGAAAAAGGTCCGTGTGTGTCAGTCTGTGTGTCAGTCTGTGGACAGCATACCTCAAAAACGAAAAGTCGGTTAAAAACCAAAGTTGGTATTTAAGTTTAATGTCTTTCAAGGATGTGACACGAAGATTTTGAAGAAAATAGCCCCACCCTAAACTACCATTTACATGAAAATGTTTAAAAAATTTTGATTTTCTTGAAAATGCCTATGACGATTTTCATTAAAATGTCATATGTTTGAGATATTTTTATGACAAATGAAATGTATATCTTGAATTTCTTGGCTATAGCCCCTGTAGTCATATTTACTCTGGACGACTTTTGCATAACTGGCAAACCGTTAGAGATAGACCAAATCATACTATACAAAAAATGTTGTTGTTAGCTAATGCTGGATTTCTGACAATGAAGTCATTAATCCTCTTGCTCTCCAATATTTTTCACTGATGGATGATGGCGCACTAGAAGTGGCCGGGCATATTTGAAGGTGGTCTCGATCCATTTCCTCTTGCAGATCACATAGAGGACAGAGTGATTGTCTCAATACATTTTCTTGTAGGGTGAACCATTTCGGAGATATTCCTTGTTATGTGTGTGAGTTTCGGAAAACTTAGAACTTTCATGAAATGGATCATCGTTATTCATTTTTTTATATGTTAAGTGTGCAAAGACAACAGAATCTCAAAGTTTTAAAAGATTTGACTATCGCACAAAACCTACTGTATTCTAACATTCCCCTTGCACCTAAAAGGAAATAAGCAATAAGATAAGTGTACAAATGTTTATCTTAACTAACACAAAGAAGATATAGGAATAAAAGTTTGTAAGAATGGTTAGTACAAGAGTAGAGAAAGTCATGTGAGTGTAACACATCAGATATCTGTATTAACAGGAAGAAGATATAGGAATAAGAGTTTGTAAGAATGGTTAGTACAAGAGTAGAGAAAGTCATGTGAGTGTAACACGTCAGATATCTGTATTAACATGAAGAAGATATAGGAATAAGAGTTTGTAAGAATGGTTAGTACAAGAGTAGAGAAAGTCATGTGAGTGTAACACGTCAGATATCTGTATTAACATGAAGAAGATATAGGAATAAGAGTTTGTAAGAATGGTTAGTACAAGAGTAGAGAAAGTCATGTGAGTGCAACACGTCAGATATCTGTATTAACATGAAGAAGATATAGGAATAAGAGTTTGTAAGAACGGTTAGTACAAGAGTAGAAAAAGTCATGTGAGTGCAACACATCAGATATCTGTATTAACATGAAGAAGATATAGGAATAAGAGTCTGTAAGAATGGTTAGTACAAGAGTAGAGAAAGTCATGTGAGTGTAACACGTCAGATATCTGTATTAACATGAAGAAGATATAGGAATAAGAGTTTGTAAGAATGGTTAGTACAAGAGTAGAGAAAGTCATGTGAGTGTAACACGTCAGATATCTGTATTAACATGAAGAAGATATAGGAATAAGAGTTTGTAAGAATGGTTAGTACAAGAGTAGAGAAAGTCATGTGAGTGTAACACGTCAGATATCTGTATTAACATGAAGAAGATATAGGAATAAGAGTTTGTAAGAATGGTTAGTACAAGAGTAGAGAAAGTAATGTGAGTGTAACACGTCAGATATCTGTATTAACATGAAGAAGATATAGGAATAAGAGTTTGTAAGAATGGTTAGTACAAGAGTAGAGAAAGTCATGTGAGTGTAACACGTCAGATATCTGTATTAACATGAAGAAGATATAGGAATAAGAGTTTGTAAGAATGGTTAGTACAAGAGTAGAAAAAGTCATGTGAGTGCAACACATCAGATATTTCAGTTCCAATTCTACCTCTCAAACAGTGCCCACATACGGCTTGTGTGTTTAAAAACATCAGCAGTAACTTTATTGGAATTGCATTTTTTAAAAATACAATTATCTTTTATTTTCTTGAGGGTAGAAACCCATATTATATCAATTTTTTGTTATGTAAATGTTGTAATTTATACTTGTTAATTTTTATATTGCATCCAAAGCTATTCAATACAATAATATGCAGCATGGCCGACATTGATCATGAGTACAAATTATAAGAAAAACAAAAGAAAGACAACTGCTGCTAGGCTCCATAACCAACAAAAATAAATAGCTAACCTTTTACAAGAGTGCAATGATCTTAGTGTCATATAGTAAAGACATGTAATTGTGCATCACAATAAAATAGAAAACGCATTAATTCTTCTAAATAGCAAGAAGAAAGAGCAAACAATCTGCTAGTGATCGTACGAAGGAGAAATAACATTAAATATATTGTGACATTAGGGTCAGCGCAGAACAATGCACAGATGGGGCCAAGCTATAAAGGCAGAGCTGACTTGTGCGACTGTAAACAATGAGATGGCAGAAACAAAAGGAGTTGAGAATGTTCGCCAGGCTTTAAACTGAGTCATGGCGGTGTGTGTGGAGAGTTTCTGGAAAGGCCATGAGATGTCATCCCCAGCATAAAAGCAACAGAGGGAGTTAGTGAGAGTTGAGCTACAGGAATAAGTCAGTCAGTGTGAGACTGTTACACACATGTGTGTGTTGCCCCAGAAAATACGTCAGTCGTCGCAAGTCATTGTAACACTGTGATTAAGTGTATAAGAGACAGACAAAGTGAACAAAGACTTTGAAACGACAGAGCAAGTTTATGAGAAGAAAACAGTTGAGTTGTGACTGCAGGAAAGACTGCGGATTGTGTTAACAATGACAAGAAAACTGTACATCTCTAGTGCAGTTTTAGAGGTCAATAAAGTGATACAAAAGTAATTACGCTTGGATTTTGTTGTTTTGTCAATATATGTCTGGATATAAATATGCATTAGAAAAACTAAAAATTAAGATCGTCATGAAACTAATGCTATTTATGCTTCGGGTCAGAAGCAATTAAAGGAAAAACTTTGTTGTGGGAACAACCCAAACAGTTTCAAACAGTAGTTTCAGGAATATGTTAATTAATTTGTGAGTAGATTCTATTTAAACATAAAATAAAGTTAATTTTGTTGCAATCAGCACTTTAATTGGAGAAGCCTGTAACATAGATCTCATCGCCATATTAGTGTAACTTACCAGTCATTCTCTGGATCGCTTGCAGGTTCATCACTGTACGTCTCCGTCTCCTCCTCCTCCTCCTGCTGTTCCTGCTCTACTTCTGCTGTTTGTTTCTGCTGGAAGTCCACCAGGAATGTGTTCTCTTCAGCAGCTCCACACTTGGACAGTTTCTCGTATAACTTGCTTTTCACTTCTAGTGCATTCCTAAAACACAAATAAAGTTAGAGTTATTTCAGTTATTTGGACATGATTTTATGGTGCATATAACTGCATATTTTGTTTGGTTTTGATAAATGTGCAATATTTCAATATTTTAGCCCATATATTGCATACTTTAATGATTTTTATGGTTTTTTATTATATTTTTCCATCTGGATAGTATTTTTCATATTGTTAGTATTGCATATGATGCAACTCATGAGGTGACGAGAACTAATGCTGAGTCATGTTGTTATGCAGTGAATTCCGTTTCCATCCTTTCATTATATGTGTGCAGAGAATAATGAGTGTGTTATGTGAGAGGTTTATATAAACAAATATAAAGTGCAGGTCAACGTTTTGAGCAGCACAGTTATAGCAACACTTGCCTCTGCGTGGTCTTCAAACGTAACAGTGTTGTGAACTGGTTCCCACCAAATTAAATTAGGTGTATAAAATGTTAAAAATCTCTTTAAATGCCGAAAATAAAACCAACTTCGAGTGCTAGATTATTAGATTAATTAATTTGCAGAAAGAGTTTTAGGGTGTTTTAATATCTGCAGATAATAGGGTACTGTTTTGTGGAGCATGTGAGAAAAATGTAGGGAGTGAGAACAGATTGGAAATAGTTCAGCACATAAACACAGCAAAACATAAGGAGAATTTAATCAGAAAACTCGCAAACAAAGAACCTGTTCAAAACCAGCTAGTAGAGTGTTTAGGAAATAGGGTTACTGAATTTTCCTATGACTTGTGCCAAGCATTTTTAGCTGCTGATATTCCCTTGTTCAAAATGAATAATCCGACACTTAAAAACTTTCTTGCCAAGTAAACTCGACAACATGTGCCTGAAGAAAGTACACTGCGTAAGATTTATGTATGACATTGTTACAATAACGTATTGTCAAATATACAAAATGAATTAGCAGATCAGTTTGTGTCGTTATCTGTTGATGAAATCCCTGATTCTGAGCGCCGTTCTATTGCTAATATAATCGTGGGTGCTTTAAATAATGAACAAAAGACTACACCTTATCTTCTTAATGTGCTAATTGTCGGCCACTGACCATGTAACTGTGACCCAGTTTGTGAGGGGCTCTTTGAAATTACTATGGCCATGTGGAATCAAATACGACCGGTTACTTTTATTTGTTACTGATGCAGGTCCTTATATGGTAAAATCAGGACAAACTCTGCAAGGTATCTTTCCTAACTTAATTCATATAACTTGTTTGGCACACGCTCTTCATCGCATTTCTGAGACAATACGTGTTGTGGGTTGTTGTAGTGTTAAACGCCCGCTTTTACTACTACAGCACTGCAGGCACATGACACACTGATGACAGATGGAATGAAGATGGAGCACCGGTGGAATAAGATGGCGGGGGAAACCGGAGCACCCGGAGAAAACCCGCCCTGATGCCACTTCGTCCACCATGAATACCACATGCAGGTCCCTGGGATCGAACCTGGGCCACCTAGGTGGTAGGTGAGCGTGCTAATGAGACAATACATGATTCTTCCCCAATGAAAGATAGATTTATGTCCAGTACAAAGAGAATTTTTGTTAAATCTCGTAAAAGAGTTAAGTAGCTTAGATCAACTACCCGTGTGGTGGCCGGGTGTAAAGAATAGCACCAATGTAGCTCATGCATGACAAAAATAAAGAGGAATCCATTGTGATGACAAAGATAAAATATTTTGACACAATGCTTAACGTTCAACAGTACAACAGTGGACATCTTTCCAATGTTTTGTAAATCCCATTGTTTGTTCAACACTATGATTTTTTTCTATTTCGAATATTACAATATTTATAGCAGTTTAATGCTTGAAGTGACTTTTGAAGGACTATATATTTGATATAATTTCTTTAAGAAGAGTGATAAATTCTATTTTACAAGACTAACGAATAAGAATGCACAAGTGTGTGGTTTATGTATAAGAAAGACTATGATTTTTGGCAACATTTTTTAATACAAAACTAGCATTGAAGCTAACCTAACATTTTGTAAAATGGCATCTACCACAAAGAGCTTTTGAAGCTTATAACCCAACTCTGCACATCTGGAGTAACAATTTTTGCTTAAATTCTACATCAATGTGCAAGTGTGACAATGTAATCACCTTGATAACTGGTGAATATCACGTTCCTCTTGAAGTTGTTCTGCATCTTTTGCATTTCTGTCGCTGACTCCAGAGTTCTGCTTGGTCCATATTGTTTCTTTCTTTGGTCGAGGAATTGGACGAATTACCGATGTCTGATTCTGCAACTTTGCCTTGGAAACTTCATCCTGCTTTCTGGATAGCTCCGCCTTTAAGCTGATCAGCTGGAAACAAAAAAGTAAAATATTTATGTAGCAAGATTTGAGTTGAATTATTTGGTTAAATGTAGTGTAGTTGGAAAACTTTCAGTTTCAGCCGTTTTTCCAGGGAGATTTCGCAAGCTCTATGTAAGCAGTTTTATGATTTTATATATTGCAGCCCGCTAAAAATTAAGCAATGCGCGCAAAACGAACATTTACTCATATATTCATAAAACCACTTAGATACGTGCGATTGAGTATTCAGTATACGAAAAATTAACCCTTGTTTGTACACATTTTGTGGTGAAACAAAAGTTCTTATTAAATGAGAATGAAAATAGGGTTAGTAACTTAACCTCAACTCGCCTCATAATTGTTCACTGATTTCACTAAAACTTTAAGAAATACTATTACCTACCGAAGATTTGCTAATTTCAATTGGTTTTGAAGATTTCATAATGCAACTATTCGCACCAGAAGCTGTTTTTCCTTTTCGTTTATCACTACCAATTAATGTCAACTGTTCGTCTGCTAGCGCTTTGCCATAGCCACGAGTTGGGAGGTAAACATCATACCAACATTTGCGACCAAAGTATTTGAACTAAATTAATTACTGACTACTGTAGACGGCAATATAAAAGTAAATAGATTTAGTGCTGAGGCAACCGATTCTTTTTATACATACTTTAGCAAAGTATTAACAATTCACAATGCACGCCCTTTAATAAATTATTAATCGATGTTGGTTACCATGAATTGTTAATACTTTGCTAAAGTATGTACCATTTAAAATACATCTATATAGCATAGCTCATAGGTTATTAAAAAATAAATAAAAATAAATTTAAAAATAAATAAAAAATATTCTCTAAAGACAACAAACGAAACACTCGGGTGGAGCACACTAAACTTCAAGCATGCTCATTTCAGTCACTCCTCGCCCCCTTCTACAGCATTCCACGCCATATGGCTGACTCATTACAAAAGTTCACTAGTAACTATCAAACATATCACCATTAACTACTACCAGGGGGGCACTCAGGGCTTATGTCTGGTACATCAGCAATGTACAGTGATATTTTTTAGAGGTGGCGCGTGACCTTGTCACTCGCGCATATCCGAGCACCACGCAAAGCGATGGTGGAGGTAAGTTTCCACCAGCAGCCAGCTGGCTAGTGGGCTGGAAGTCGAAGAGATATTAACCAGACACCCCTTTTATCTTGCAATAGACAAGTGGACTCCACCATGAACTACTGCGCAACATTACGACACACGCCACCTCTAAAAGATACCTCTGTACTCGCTGTTACTGCTACTGGCAGACAGCTTACATCTTTCACCACTGAATGCGCAGGTGCTTAATGTGGTGAAGTTGCACCTCAAGACTTCCGGTGGGGTTTTTTTAGTGAGTAGTTGCTGCTCTGGTTCAAATCTGGGTAGGACTCTTGCACTCGCATGATTGCATGCGGTAAGGGTGTAAATTGCCTTTTTCCCCACCACAAATAAAAAAAAAAAAAGAATAAAAAAAATTAAAAAAAATAGCTGTGCAGATAACCACTGCGCACCCAAGCTTCACTGGCACAGAACTAGCGCCCGAGCTATAGTCATTTCTTCATTTTCCTACTCCTTGGTTTACTCTCTGGTGTTAGTTTACGCCAGAGGTATATTTTCTGTCCAATTGTACTTGTCCATTTCTTTTCCTCTTTGTTTCGCTAATTCCTAGTATTGTTAATTGGCATTTTTCCATTTCCTCAATTACTTCTTAAAGATGTCATGTTCCATGTTCCTATTCTCAATTTCCGTTTATCACCTTTCGTCTTCTATTTATCCATCCGGTATGCCTTTCTGTATTTCTCTTAATCACTAAACATTGGCCCATTGTGCACGAATCCTTGCTGTTGCTCTGGCGATTTGTGTTGGACATTTCCTTCCAGGCACGCCATTACTCGGTTGCCTGATTCCTACACCAGACAGCTTCTTGACTGATTGCGCTGGTATTTCGTAAAGAGGGTGCGGGGAGGCGGGGGGGGGGGGGTGGAATTAAACGAGCCAGTTCACATAGACGTAAGTTTGACATTCGACCTTGCCTGTGCAGTTGGCACTGACTGAGTTAGAAACTCCAGGAACCCGAGGCTATGACGGACTACCTACCTGGAAGTAGGTTTGCGCTCTGCCCCTTACTTTGTGGAAGGTCACTCACATGTTAGCCCAAAATTCTCTCTTCAATCAGAACCATGAAAGAAAGTGTTTTCAGAACCATATGCTTCTTCTTGTTTTTGTGTTCTCGGAAAGGAGGAAGTGAAGTTATGAGGGCACACACATACACAGACGTACGGGCGATCACCAGTACCAGAGATGCACATTCAGTAAGTAAGTCGTGATTAATGTCAGTTCTTTAACATGCGTTACTTCCCACTGCGCCTTGTAAACTAGGATGAATATTTGAAGAGGAATAGTCACATCTTTTAAAGCTCTTCCTTATATGAAGGCTTTAAAATTACCTTGTCTTTGCACGGTCAACAAATCCATTTGAGAAAAGTTTAAGTATTCCAAAACTGACAGAAATAACAAGGAATATCTCTGAAATGGTTAATTCCGTAAAAAATACTTTTGGAGATAAATTGTGTTTTTTAGCAAGTTCTACATTTTTTGTATAGTAAGATTTGGTCTATCTCTTACGGTTTACCAGTTATGCAAAAGTCATCTAGAATAAATACGAGTAATTCAAAATATACATTTCATTTGTCATAAAAACATGTGAAACATATGGCATTTTAATCTAAATAGTCACAGCTTTTTTTTCGAGGAAATCAAAATTTTCGTAAAATTGTCCATGTGAAGGGTAGTTTAGGGTGAAGGAATTTTCTTCAAAATCCTCGTGTCGCATCTTGAAAAATATTAAACGAGAATAATAAATTCGGTTTTTAAGTGACTTTTCGTTTTTGAGTTATACAATTTACAGAGATAGACGGACACAAGAATCACACATTTGAAAGTTACTACCGCGTTCTAAGTAGCGAAGCACGCCTTCATAACTACAAATGTTAATGTTTTATATTCTCTACAAAGTATTCTTACAAGTAACTAACCTCTTAGATCAATGGATTTCAAAATGGCGGCGGCTATAACCAAGGGAAGTGTGAGCTCCAGCAATTTTTATGATAAAACACAGGAAATAAATTGTAATAAGTGTAGTTGGTGTGATGAATTAAAAAGAAGACTAGAAGAAACAGTTGTGGAATTAAAATCAGCATGGGCAATAATTAACATACTGAAGAGCGAGAAGATATGTGAAGCGGAACGATACATCAACCTTAACGGTAATGAGGATAGTGACAAAAGTATACAAAATCAAGAATGGCGAGATGTGGTGAAAGGAAAACGGCATGGATCACAAATAACTTGAGACAGAATATTAGAAGACCCCAAAAGAAAATCGTTCATGTAAATGTTTGTTAAAAGTGTAATTCGTTTTTTGATGTTGGTATGAGATGGTAAAATGACGAAAACGTGTTACTAATGTTCATTGTTACAAACAACTGAGTTTGCCCAAAGACGTCATAAATCTTTCCATAGTTAATTTTAATATATATGTATAAATATTAGAATTATATGTGTTCAATAATAAAAGCGAAATCAGGATAGCTAAAGATCGCTTCCCTAACAATACGGGAACTATTTGATGGACGCATACGCGGATGTATACGAGAAAGGGCGTATTTTGGTATTGTGTGAACATTGTACAACGTTTACCAGACTTTCATCAAGCTTTTGTTCCAATTTTTGAAAAAGTGCAAAGACTTAAATAATTTAAAACGGTGCTAAGAGGATTTATTTAAATGTAAAATAGAGAAAAAGTGTTAATAAAATAATACATTGTGGTGAAGAAACATCGTGTGATTTTTCATTCCATCCGTTACCACGCCCTGAGAGAAATAAGAGCCTCATCGCTCATACGTGAAACAACGCTTCGATAAAAACGGCACCATAACGATGTACATTATACCTGATATGACCGTCGAGTACTCGGTTAATAATTGTAGAGTTTAGCAATTTCACCCATGTACAGCACACAACACCACTGACTGCAGGACACGCTGAAACTGGACTCATCAGAAAAGACTACGTTTTGCCACTCAGCACCCCAGTGATGGTGTTCACGTACCCACCGCAGTGGGAGGAGCTTGTGGCATGCGTACAACCAGCAGCAGCCGGCGACGACAAGTTCACACCTGTTGCAGTGCTCCAGCGTCGAGCCAATACCTACTGTGGATGAAGCTGTGGCCATACGAACAAGATCACGGTCATCCCGTGCTGCGGTCCAGTTCTCGCTCTTCGCTGCTTATCATCTATTCACGTGCCTATACCTGGAACATACGTGGACGCCTACCGCTGTTCATTCAGGAGTTTATGAAAGACCGCTATTTCCGAGTAAGGGTCGGCTCGGTTTTTTCTAATTCTTTTGTTCGGGATGAGGGAGTACCTCAGGGTTGGGTATTAAGTGTCACGCTCTTTGCTATAGCAATTAACTCCATCTGGAAATGTGTTGCAGCTGGAGTTTCGTCATGCCTATTCGTAGACGACTTCGCTATCTATTGCACTTCTCAGCGCACGGCGTTCTTACAACGGCGCCTGCAGCAATGTTTGGACAACCTTAGAGAACGGAGCTCAAAAAACGGCTTCCGTTTCTCAACTGATAAGTCATTCTGCGTCAATTTCTGGCGTCGTAGGGGACGATTAACACCTTCGCTCCGTTTCAGTCCAGATTTACTTCCCTTCGCAGAAGAGACGAGCTTCCTGGGTTTGATCTTGGACAGGAAGCTTAGTTGGTCGTCGCGTGTTGCACAGCTAAGAGCACGATGTGACCGTTCCCTAAATATCATGCGAGTACTGAATGGCAAATCGTGGAGAGCGGATCGGAGAATTTTCTAGCGAATGTATCGCGCATTGATCCGACCTAAACTAGACTATGGGTGTATTGTTTATTCGTCAGCACGACCATCTGTGCTGAGAAGATTAGACGTGGTCCATAATAGGGGCATCCGCATGGCAATAGGAGCTTTTTAACAAGCCCAGTGGTAAGCCTTTACGCCGAGTCCGCAGAGCCTCCTCTGCAATATCGGCGTGAGATTCTCTTTGCAAATTATGGTTGTGCGCTTAGATGTATACCTAAGCACCCAACGTTCGCTTCTTTTTTCACCACCACGCTAAGAGAACGATATAGGAATAGCACCCGTAGTCCTAAGCCTGCGGGGTTCCGTTTCCAAGACCTTCTAGTGAAGCTTGGACTGGAACTGCCTAGGATGTTCGCCAAGGGCGAGAGGCTTTACCCCCCTTGGCTATCTGGTACGCCCCATGTAGATCTTGGGATGACCGTACACCAGAAGTCCACGATGCCTATTTCAAGTGTCCGCACGTGTTTCTTAGAATTTGTGTCAGGCTACATTGACCGTCGATGTATTTACAGCGATGGGTCTAAGAGCACCAACGGTGTTGGATGTGCTTATGTTTATGGAACCGAACCATATACATTCGGTTTTGCAGATAGCACTTCCATTTTTACCGTAGAGCTTTATGCAACTTATCGAGCCGATTTGTATGTGCGCCGTCGTAAATTAGGTGACTGCCTGATTTTGAGTGATTCCCTTAGTGCACTGCAGAGCCTTTGTCAGTTGTACAACCCCCACCCTATTGTACAACGTATCCAGGATGCCCTCCATGTTTTACACGCTTCTGGCGTTGACGTGGTGTGTGCATGGATTCCTGGTCACGTAGGTTTGCCGGGGAATGAAATGGCAGATTTAGCAGCAAAGACGGCAACTACAGAACCCAGTATTACCATCTCACGTGTTACTTCGGAAGACTTTAGGCTTGAAGTGCGAAGAGCGGTGCTGTCGTCCTGGCACGACGAGTGGCCAGCTCTCCGCGGTAATAAGCTTAGAGAAGTGAAAGAACTTCCGATAAACTGGGTAACTTCCTGTCGCACATCTCGTCGCGAGGAGGTTAGTTTGGCTCGGTTGCGAATATACCACTGCAAATTTTCGCATAGTTACCTATTTATAAAGGACCTTGCCCCTGTATGTCCGCTGTGTGACAACCTTTCGCCAGTCTGTCACGTGCTGCTAATGTTCCTCTCTAGCGCACCTTCAAGATTCTCTGCAGCTGCCTGCCAGACTTGCAGAGGTCTTAGCGGACGACAAAACAGCGGTTAATAGAGTTTTTAAGTTTTTAGCGGAGTGTAATATCAGTTTGAGGATTTAAAATGTTAGATATCTCTTGTTATACTTTTTGACATATTTATCACCTTGTGCTATATCTGGCTATTGCCACTGTTTTTTACGTTTATGTGTATATTTTCTTTGTTGCTAGTAATGTTATTTTTGATTCAAATTTATATCTGGCTATTGCCATGAATTTTGTAAGGGCGCTGATGACCTCGAAGTTGAGCGCCCTTAAACCCACAAACCACATCCATATAAGGGAAACATTGTCGGGAGTTTGCTGGGTGTTCTCCCCTGCAGTTAACACAGCAGCAAGCTGATGTACATTCTTGTTCGTCATGAGCGATGCCTCCGCAGTTCACGCAGGTAACGGTATGACCAAAGCCCTGGCACTTGTAACATCTCAACGGGTTCGGGATATAAGGTCTTACTTCAATGGCCTCTGCGGGAGATGGAAGGAACAGGGTATGAGTAGGCAGATATTCGCCTGAACCCGGTAAACGGATATCACACCTTGATCTGCTCGGTTCTCCTTAATTTCATCACTGGACATGTTGAGAGTATGGCTCTGGGCCCCAGTACGCCAAACCCTTACCTACCGTAGTGGGGCCCCTGGGGGGTCGAAATGTTACGGTATGATAAAGCAGCTTCCCGGAGACCGATCATTGTGCCCCCGACGAGGCACACTGACACTCACTTTCTTGTTTCCGCCTTGTTTGGCAGCTCTGTGCTGTCTACACTGACACGGGATGAGGTAGGTACCTACTAGTAAGACAATTTCACCCATCCAGTGCCCAAAAGAAAATCTATTGGCGTATGAATCTACTTTATAAGGGACCCTAAAAGTGGCGAAGAAATTTGGCGATCATACATACGAGCTGAGGGATAATAAAGTGATAGGAAAATATCACAAGACGTTATTGAAACCCTACAAAAGAGATAACGTGGGGACAAAAACGTGACAAAAGAATAATGCTTCCTAAGGTGGGAATAACTAGAGTACCGAATTTTGTAACAATGTGTATATATATATGTGTGTGTGTGTGTGTGTGTGTGTGTGTGTGTGTGTGAGTGTGTGTGTGTGTGTGTGTGTGTGTGTGTGTGTGTGTGTGTGTGTTTTTCACGTTTATGTTAATGTTAGATTTGTTAACATATTTGTAATTTGATTGTCGAGAGGTATTCATCAAAATGTATGTAATATACTGTTTTGTACTCGTTGCATTTCTTTTGTCTGTTTAGAAATTACATACATTCCGATGAGAGGCATTTGAAAAAGCCTCCTGAAGTATTTAAAACGTGTGGTTACAGTGGTGGCAGAAAAAGCCCCCTAAAATTGTGAATCGTCATTATAGTGGGCAATTATGTGTATATTCAATTGTCTTGTTCTTCTTGTTTAACTGTTGTCTGGATTGGCGTCGTGTGTGACACGCGAAGTGCACATATAACGTCCTGATACGCAAATAGTCTTGTATAAAAGAAATTAGAAATCATTCTCTGCAAAAGAGAGGTATAATCTATGACGCGGGTCATAAACTCAAAAAATTAGAGAGAATACAAAAGTGCGTGGTCCGTGATATCGACGGGTGAACCCCGTACGTGTGAAAAAGGACGCCAATCCATGGTATTGAAGTGTGAGAGTGAAAATAAACTAGTTCCACAAGGTAAAGTTGAACTTTAACTAACCATATTGCGTGTTGTTCCGCACTACACCCTGGATGCAAACATTTTGAAGAATCATTCAAGCTCACCGCTGTGCTAGCCCGGCAAAGAAGGATTAACGCCCCCCCCCCTCCCCCCCACATACCAAACAGCTAATGGTACCCTCAGATGCCAGTGAGGTAATCTTCCAACCAACGTGACAAGGTGCCCGTTGAACCACCGTATGCAACAACACGTGTTTTCTTCTGATGCAGATATTCTTCAATTGAACATGGTGCTACCTACAGATCGTCACGTGACTTTTGTACTCCTATTTTATAAGACACATAATGTATATTAAAGTGAACGAAGTAATTATTAATAATCATATAAAGGAAGATGAAAGAAACATTGGACTTGGACACTACGAAGTTGGCGATTGGACATACATTCCTCTTTGACGTAAAAGTAGGGCATTAAGTGTCTGCAGTAAATAACGGATTTACACAGAAAGTAAATATTTCACGATATTTAAGGTCGCCTTTTTCGTTACGAATGGCTACCAGTTTATACATTAAGTAAAATGAATGGCTATCAGTTATCTGGTCATTGTTTCAACACACCTGCGCATACCCCGAGAAAAGCAAGGAATAATCAACTTCGGCCGGACAATCGTATTTACAGCTCTTACAACCATTATTCCTTAACACTTTGTCCATGGATTTTATAGAAAACAAAGTGAAAAAGGTGCGCCACATTTTGATTTATTTTTCGGATGATAATAGCCTGACAACAAGGGGATCGTCTTGTGAGAGAACTTGAGGTAACTCTGCAGTTTGTAGGAAATGAATTGATTTTCAAGCACATCTTGTAGACGACGCTGGTAACTTACAAATTTGTTACACCTCTTAATGGATTTACTTTAATTTTGCTAACTTGCTTTGTTTGATTGTTCACAAAGATCTGGTGATGTGTACTGAAGAAGGTGACCGGCATATCCCAGAGAAAGCAGCACGCGCACAACTTTGCAAGAGCAGTGGGGAGAACATATCTCCACAGCACCTGGAAAATACGCACAATGTCCATACGGGGAGCAGAGTCAGCATAAAAATAATAGGAACAGATTTGTTCCTGCAAAATAGATCTCAAGACATGACTACACAAAAGGTAAACTATTTAAAAAATCTCATGTGTTGCATTCACATGACTTTCTCTACTCTCGTACTAACTATTCCTACAAACTGTTAATGCTTATTCTCTTGAAGGTAGGTGCACTGGGAATGTGGGAATTCTCACAACTAACAAGGGATGGTTCACTCTACATATAAACAGCACACCAAACTGCAACTCTGTGATGATAATGAGCGATTTGTTGCACGTGGCCATGTGGGGGAATTGAGCAAGGTTGCAGGATAGCAGGCAAAACATTAGCTTTTACACGAAGAACCAAGTGGGAACATAAACCACTCGACCTGTCACCTCACAATTTGCAGATATGTGTCTCTTTTCATGGAAAAGGTTTCTTTCCTATACAACACATTACATTCACATGGTTTTCTCTACTCACTTTACTTTTTAGTAACTGAGTGTCACATGTCCTTTTTCGTTCTCCCTCTTCTATAAACAATCATATACTTCTCTATATGTTTCAAATATAGATGCAAAACTTTACATTCATATTACTTTCTGTACTTGCTTTTCTTCCTGTAGTATTTGTGATTCTTTAACAGTGTATTTGCATTGTGTTTTCCCCAAGTTATTACTTACTTATTTTGTTTACTGTTTGTTGTTTGCAGTATCCTAAGTGTCCCAGCCTTTGTTTAAGCATATTCGGTAATATTTTATAAATAGGGATAAATGGTTAAACCACGAGCAGCTAGTACCTTAATAAAACGGGACTGGGGCAGAGACATGTGAACACATAAACAGATGGGTTTGTACAAGTAACAACAGGGACAAATTACAACAGTAACATGAACGAAGTGTGGAGAAAATCAAGAGTTAGTACATTGTTTGGTGGAGGGTGAGAAAGGGAGTAGAGAAGTGGATGATAGTACATTGTCTGGTGGAGGATGAGAAAGGGAGTAGAGAAGTGGATGATAGTACATTGTCTGGTGGAGGATGAGAAAGGGAGTAGAGAAGTGGATGATAGTATATTGTCTGGTGGAGGATGAGAAAGGGAGTAGAGAAGTGGATGATAGTACATTGTCTGGTGGAGGATGAGAAAGGGAGTAGAGAAGTGGATGATAGTACATTGTCTGGTGGAGGATGAGAAAGGGAGGATGAGAAGTGGATGATAGTACATTGTCTGGTGGAGGATGAGAAAGGGAGTAGAGAAGTGGATGATAGTACATTGTCTGGTGGAGGATGAGAAAGGGAGTAGAGAAGTGGATGATAGTACATTGTCTGGTGGAGGATGAGAAAGGGAGTAGAGAAGTGGATGATAGTACATTGTCTGGTGGAGGATGAGAAAGGGAGTAGAGAAGTGGATGATAGTACATTGTCTGGTGGAGGGTGAGAAAGGGAGTAGAGAAGTGGATGATAGTATATTGTCTGGTGGAGGATGAGAAAGGGAGTAGAGAAGTGGATGATAGTACATTGTCTGGTGGAGGATGAGAAAGGGAGTAGAGAAGTGGATGATAGTACATTGTCTGGTGGAGGATGAGAAAGGGAGTAGAGAAGTGGATGATAGTACATTGTCTGGTGGAGGATGAGAAAGGGAGTAGAGAAGTGGATGATAGTATATTGTCTGGTGGAGGATGAGAAAGGGAGTAGAGAAGTGGATGATAGTACATTGTCTGGTGGAGGATGAGAAAGGGAGTAGAGAAGTGGATGATAGTACATTGTCTGGTGGAGGATGAGAAAGGGAGTAGAGAAGTGGATGATAGTACATTGTCTGGTGGAGGATGAGAAAGGGAGGATGAGAAGTGGATGATAGTACATTGTCTGGTGGAGGATGAGAAAGGGAGTAGAGAAGTGGATGATAGTACATTGTCTGGTGGAGGATGAGAAAGGGAGTAGAGAAGTGGATGATAGTACATTGTCTGGTGGAGGATGAGAAAGGGAGTAGAGAAGTGGATGATAGTACATTGTCTGGTGGAGGATGAGAAAGGGAGTAGAGAAGTGGATGATAGTACATTGTCTGGTGGAGGGTGAGAAAGGGAGTAGAGAAGTGGATGATAGTATATTGTCTGGTGGAGGATGAGAAAGGGAGTAGAGAAGTGGATGATAGTACATTGTCTGGTGGAGGATGAGAAAGGGAGTAGAGAAGTGGATGATAGTACATTGTCTGGTGGAGGATGAGAAAGGGAGTAGAGAAGTGGATGATAGTACATTGTCTGGTGGAGGATGAGAAAGGGAGTAGAGAAGTGGATGATAGTACATTGTCTGGTGGAGGATGAGAAAGGGAGTAGAGAAGTGGATGATAGTACATTGTCTGGTGGAGGATGAGAAAGGGAGTAGAGAAGTGGATGATAGTACATTGTCTGGTGGAGGATGAGAAAGGGAGTAGAGAAGTGGATGATAGTACATTGTCTGGTGGAGGATGAGAAAGGGAGTAGAGAAGTGGATGATAGTACATTGTCTGGTGGAGGATGAGAAAGGAAGGATGAGAAGTGGATGATAGTACATTGTCTGGTGGAGGATGAGAAAGGGAGTAGAGAAGTGGATGATAGTACATTGTCTGGTGGAGGATGAGAAAGGGAGTAGAGAAGTGGATGATAGTACATTGTCTGGTGGAGGATGAGAAAGGGAGTAGAGAAGTGGATGATAGTACATTGTCTGGTGGAGGATGAGAAAGGGAGTAGAGAAGTGGATGATAGTACATTGTCTGGTGGAGGATGAGAAAGGGAGTAGAGAAGTGGATGGGAGTACATTGTCTGGTGGAGGACCAGAAAGGGAGTAGAGAAGTGGATGGGAGTACATTGTCTGGTGGAGGATGAGAAAGGGAGTAGAGAAGTGGATGATAGTACATTGTCTGGTGGAGGATGAGAAAGGGAGTAGAGAAGTGGATGATAGTACATTGTCTGGTGGAGGATGAGAAAGGGAGTAGAGAAGTGGATGAGAGTACATTGTCTGGTGGAGGATGAGAAAGGGAGTAGAGAAGTGGATGATAGTACATTGTCTGGTGGAGGACCAGAAAGGGAGTAGAGAAGTGGATGAGAGTACATTGTCTGGTGGAGGATGAGAAAGGGAGTAGAGAAGTGGATGATAGTACATTGTCTGGTGGAGGACCAGAAAGGGAGTAGAGAAGTGGATGATAGTACATTGTCTGGTGGAGGACCAGAAAGGGAGTAGAGAAGTGGATGAGAGTACATTGTCTGGTGGAGGATGAGAAAGGGAGTAGAGAAGTGGATGATAGTACATTGTCTGGTGGAGGAACAGAAAGGGAGTAGAGAAGTGGATGATAGTACATTGTCTGGTGGAGGGTGAGAAAGGGAGTAGAGAAGTGGATGATAGTACATTGTCTGGTGGAGGATGAGAAAGGGAGTAGAGAAGTGGATGATAGTACATTGTCTGGTGGAGGAACAGAAAGGGAGTAGAGAAGTGGATGATAGTACATTGTCTGGTGGAGGGTGAGAAAGGGAGTAGAGAAGTGGATGATAGTACATTGTCTGGTGGAGGATGAGAAAGGGAGTAGAGAAGTGGATGGGAGTACATTGTCTGGTGGAGGGTGAGAAAGGGAGGATGAGAAGTGGATGGGAGTACATTGTCTGGTGGAGGATGAGAAAGGGAGTAGAGAAGTGGATGATAGTACATTGTCTGGTGGAGGATGAGAAAGGGAGTAGAGAAGTGGATGATAGTACATTGTCTGGTGGAGGGTGAGAAAGGGAGTAGAGAAGTGGATGGGAGTACATTGTCTGGTGGAGGATGAGAAAGGGAGTAGAGAAGTGGATGATAGTACATTGTCTGGTGGAGGACCAGAAAGGGAGTAGAGAAGTGGATGGGAGTACATTGTCTGGTGGAGGATGAGAAAGGGAGTAGAGAAGTGGATGATAGTACATTGTCTGGTGGAGGGTGAGAAAGGGAGTAGAGAAGTGGATGGGAGTACATTGTCTGGTGGAGGATGAGAAAGGGAGTAGAGAAGTGGATGATAGTACATTGTCTGGTGGAGGATGAGAAAGGGAGTAGAGAAGTGGATGATAGTACATTGTCTGGTGGAGGGTGAGAAAGGGAGTAGAGAAGTGGATGATAGTACATTGTCTGGTGGAGGATGAGAAAGGGAGGATGAGAAGTGGATGATAGTACATTGTCTGGTGGAGGGTGAGAAAGGGAGGATGAGAAGTGGATGATAGTACATTGTCTGGTGGAGGATGAGAAAGGGAGTAGAGAAGTGGATGATAGTACATTGTCTGGTGGAGGATGAGAAAGGAAGGATGAGAAGTGGATGATAGTACATTGTCTGGTGGAGGATGAGAAAGGGAGTAGAGAAGTGGATGATAGTACATTGTCTGGTGGAGGATGAGAAAGGGAGGATGAGAAGTGGATGATAGTACATTGTCTGGTGGAGGGTGAGAAAGGGAGTAGAGAAGTGGATGGGAGTACATTGTCTGGTGGAGGATGAGAAAGGGAGTAGAGAAGTGGATGATAGTACATTGTCTGGTGGAGGACCAGAAAGGGAGTAGAGAAGTGGATGGGAGTACATTGTCTGGTGGAGGATGAGAAAGGGAGTAGAGAAGTGGATGATAGTACATTGTCTGGTGGAGGGTGAGAAAGGGAGTAGAGAAGTGGATGGGAGTACATTGTCTGGTGGAGGATGAGAAAGGGAGTAGAGAAGTGGATGATAGTACATTGTCTGGTGGAGGATGAGAAAGGGAGTAGAGAAGTGGATGATAGTACATTGTCTGGTGGAGGATGAGAAAGGGAGTAGAGAAGTGGATGGGAGTACATTGTCTAGTGGAGGATGAGAAAGGGAGTAGAGAAGTGGATGATAGTACATTGTCTGGTGGAGGATGAGAAAGGGAGTAGAGAAGTGGATGATAGTACATTGTCTGGTGGAGGATGAGAAAGGGAGTAGAGAAGTGGATGATAGTACATTGTCTGGTGGAGGATGAGAAAGGGAGTAGAGAAGTGGATGATAGTACATTGTCTGGTGGAGGATGAGAAAGGGAGTAGAGAAGTGGATGATAGTACATTGTCTGGTGGAGGATGAGAAAGGGAGTAGAGAAGTGGATGGGAGTACATTGTCTAGTGGAGGATGAGAAAGGGAGTAGAGAAGTGGATGGGAGTACATTGTCTGGTGGAGGATGAGAAAGGGAGTAGAGAAGTGGATGATAGTACATTGTCTGGTGGAGGATGAGAAAGGGAGTAGAGAAGTGGATGGGAGTACATTGTCTGGTGGAGGATGAGAAAGGGAGTAGAGAAGTGGATGGGAGTACATTGTCTGGTGGAGGATGAGAAAGGGAGTAGAGAAGTGGATGATAGTACATTGTCTGGTGGAGGATGAGAAAGGGAGTAGAGAAGTGGATGATAGTACATTGTCTGGTGGAGGGTGAGAAAGGGAGTAGAGAAGTGGATGGGAGTACATTGTCTGGTGGAGGATGAGAAAGGGAGTAGAGAAGTGGATGGGAGTACATTGTCTGGTGGAGGATGAGAAAGGGAGTAGAGAAGTGGATGATAGTACATTGTCTGGTGGAGGATGAGAAAGGGAGTAGAGAAGTGGATGGGAGTACATTGTCTGGTGGAGGATGAGAAAGGGAGTAGAGAAGTGGATGGGAGTACATTGTCTGGTGGAGGATGAGAAAGGGAGTAGAGAAGTGGATGATAGTACATTGTCTGGTGGAGGATGAGAAAGGGAGTAGAGAAGTGGATGGGAGTACATTGTCTAGTGGAGGATGAGAAAGGGAGTAGAGAAGTGGATGGGAGTACATTGTCTGGTGGAGGAACAGAAAGGGAGTAGAGAAGTGGATGATAGTACATTGTCTGGTGGAGGATGAGAAAGGGAGTAGAGAAGTGGATGATAGTACATTGTCTGGTGGAGGATGAGAAAGGGAGTAGAGAAGTGGATGATAGTACATTGTCTGGTGGAGGATGAGAAAGGGAGTAGAGAAGTGGATGATAGTACATTGTCTGGTGGAGGATGAGAAAGGGAGTAGAGAAGTGGATGATAGTACATTGTCTGGTGGAGGATGAGAAAGGGAGTAGAGAAGTGGATGATAGTACATTGTCTGGTGGAGGATGAGAAAGGGAGTAGAGAAGTGGATGATAGTACATTGTCTGGTGGAGGATGAGAAAGGGAGTAGAGAAGTGGATGATAGTACATTGTCTGGTGGAGGATGAGAAAGGGAGTAGAGAAGTGGATGGGAGTACATTGTCTGGTGGAGGATGAGAAAGGGAGTAGAGAAGTGGATGATAGTACATTGTCTGGTGGAGGATGAGAAAGGGAGTAGAGAAGTGGATGGGAGTACATTGTCTGGTGGAGGATGAGAAAGGGAGTAGAGAAGTGGATGATAGTACATTGTCTGGTGGAGGATGAGAAAGGGAGTAGAGAAGTGGATGATAGTACATTGTCTGGTGGAGGACCAGAAAGGGAGCAGAGAAGTGGATGATAGTACATTGTCTGGTGGAGGATGAGAAAGGGAGTAGAGAAGTGGATGATAGTACATTGTCTGGTGGAGGACCAGAAAGGGAGTAGAGAAGTGGATGGGAGTACATTGTCTGGTGGAGGATGAGAAAGGGAGTAGAGAAGTGGATGGGAGTACATTGTCTGGTGGAGGATGAGAAAGGGAGTAGAGAAGTGGATGATAGTACATTGTCTGGTGGAGGATGAGAAAGGGAGTAGAGAAGTGGATGATAGTACATTGTCTGGTGGAGGATGAGAAAGGGAGTAGAGAAGTGGATGATAGTACATTGTCTGGTGGAGGATGAGAAAGGGAGTAGAGAAGTGGATGATAGTACATTGTCTGGTGGAGGACCAGAAAGGGAGTAGAGAAGTGGATGGGAGTACATTGTCTGGTGGAGGATGAGAAAGGGAGTAGAGAAGTGGATGATAGTACATTGTCTGGTGGAGGATGAGAAAGGGAGTAGAGAAGTGGATGATAGTACATTGTCTGGTGGAGGATGAGAAAGGGAGTAGAGAAGTGGATGATAGTACATTGTTTGGTGGAGGACCAGAAAGGGAGCAGAGAAGTGGATGAGAGTACATTGTCTGGTGGAGGATGAGAAAGGGAGTAGAGAAGTGGATGATAGTACATTGTCTGGTGGAGGAACAGAAAGGGAGTAGAGAAGTGGATGATAGTACATTGTCTGGTGGAGGGTGAGAAAGGGAGTAGAGAAGTGGATGATAGTACATTGTCTGGTGGAGGACCAGAAAGGGAGCAGAGAAGTGGATGATAGTACATTGTCTGGTGGAGGATGAGAAAGGGAGTAGAGAAGTGGATGATAGTACATTGTCTGGTGGAGGACCAGAAAGGGAGTAGAGAAGTGGATGGGAGTACATTGTCTAGTGGAGGATGAGAAAGGGAGTAGAGAAGTGGATGATAGTACATTGTCTGGTGGAGGATGAGAAAGGGAGTAGAGAAGTGGATGATAGTACATTGTCTGGTGGAGGATGAGAAAGGGAGTAGAGAAGTGGATGATAGTACATTGTCTGGTGGAGGATGAGAAAGGGAGTAGAGAAGTGGATGGGAGTACATTGTCTGGTGGAGGATGAGAAAGGGAGTAGAGAAGTGGATGGGAGTACATTGTCTGGTGGAGGATGAGAAAGGGAGTAGAGAAGTGGATGAGAGTACATTGTCTGGTGGAGGATGAGAAAGGGAGTAGAGAAGTGGATGATAGTACATTGTCTGGTGGAGGACCAGAAAGGGAGTAGAGAAGTGGATGGGAGTACATTGTCTGGTGGAGGATGAGAAAGGGAGTAGAGAAGTGGATGATAGTACATTGTCTGGTGGAGGATGAGAAAGGGAGTAGAGAAGTGGATGATAGTACATTGTCTGGTGGAGGATGAGAAAGGGAGTAGAGAAGTGGATGATAGTACATTGTCTGGTGGAGGACCAGAAAGGGAGCAGAGAAGTGGATGAGAGTACATTGTCTGGTGGAGGATGAGAAAGGGAGTAGAGAAGTGGATGATAGTACATTGTCTGGTGGAGGAACAGAAAGGGAGTAGAGAAGTGGATGATAGTACATTGTCTGGTGGAGGGTGAGAAAGGGAGTAGAGAAGTGGATGATAGTACATTGTCTGGTGGAGGATGAGAAAGGGAGTAGAGAAGTGGATGATAGTACATTGTCTGGTGGAGGATGAGAAAGGGAGTAGAGAAGTGGATGATAGTACATTGTCTGGTGGAGGATGAGAAAGGGAGTAGAGAAGTGGATGGGAGTACATTGTCTGGTGGAGGATGAGAAAGGGAGTAGAGAAGTGGATGATAGTACATTGTCTGGTGGAGGATGAGAAAGGGAGTAGAGAAGTGGATGGGAGTACATTGTCTGGTGGAGGACCAGAAAGGGAGTAGAGAAGTGGATGGGAGTACATTGTCTGGTGGAGGATGAGAAAGGGAGTAGAGAAGTGGATGATAGTACATTGTCTGGTGGAGGATGAGAAAGGGAGTAGAGAAGTGGATGATAGTACATTGTCTGGTGGAGGATGAGAAAGGGAGTAGAGAAGTGGATGATAGTACATTGTCTGGTGGAGGGTGAGAAAGGGAGTAGAGAAGTGGATGATAGTACATTGTCTGGTGGAGGATGAGAAAGGGAGGATGAGAAGTGGATGATAGTACATTGTCTGGTGGAGGATGAGAAAGGGAGTAGAGAAGTGGATGATAGTACATTGTCTGGTGGAGGATGAGAAAGGGAGTAGAGAAGTGGATGATAGTACATTGTCTGGTGGAGGATGAGAAAGGGAGGATGAGAAGTGGATGATAGTACATTGTCTGGTGGAGGATGAGAAAGGGAGTAGAGAAGTGGATGATAGTACATTGTCTGGTGGAGGACCAGAAAGGGAGCAGAGAAGTGGATGATAGTACATTGTCTGGTGGAGGATGAGAAAGGGAGTAGAGAAGTGGATGATAGTACATTGTCTGGTGGAGGGTGAGAAAGGGAGTAGAGAAGTGGATGATAGTACATTGTCTGGTGGAGGATGAGAAAGGGAGTAGAGAAGTGGATGATAGTACATTGTCTGGTGGAGGATGAGAAAGGGAGTAGAGAAGTGGATGATAGTACATTGTCTGGTGGAGGATGAGAAAGGGAGTAGAGAAGTGGATGGGAGTACATTGTCTGGTGGAGGATGAGAAAGGGAGTAGAGAAGTGGATGATAGTACATTGTCTGGTGGAGGATGAGAAAGGGAGTAGAGAAGTGGATGGGAGTACATTGTCTGGTGGAGGACCAGAAAGGGAGTAGAGAAGTGGATGGGAGTACATTGTCTGGTGGAGGATGAGAAAGGGAGTAGAGAAGTGGATGATAGTACATTGTCTGGTGGAGGATGAGAAAGGGAGTAGAGAAGTGGATGATAGTACATTGTCTGGTGGAGGATGAGAAAGGGAGTAGAGAAGTGGATGATAGTACATTGTCTGGTGGAGGGTGAGAAAGGGAGTAGAGAAGTGGATGATAGTACATTGTCTGGTGGAGGATGAGAAAGGGAGGATGAGAAGTGGATGATAGTACATTGTCTGGTGGAGGATGAGAAAGGGAGTAGAGAAGTGGATGATAGTACATTGTCTGGTGGAGGACCAGAAAGGGAGCAGAGAAGTGGATGATAGTACATTGTCTGGTGGAGGATGAGAAAGGGAGTAGAGAAGTGGATGATAGTACATTGTCTGGTGGAGGATGAGAAAGGGAGTAGAGAAGTGGATGATAGTACATTGTCTGGTGGAGGATGAGAAAGGGAGTAGAGAAGTGGATGATAGTACATTGTCTGGTGGAGGATGAGAAAGGGAGTAGAGAAGTGGATGATAGTACATTGTCTGGTGGAGGATGAGAAAGGAAGTAGAGAAGTGGATGATAGTACATTGTCTGGTGGAGGATGAGAAAGGGAGTAGAGAAGTGGATGATAGTACATTGTCTGGTGGAGGGTGAGAAAGGGAGGATGAGAAGTGGATGGGAGTACATTGTCTGGTGGAGGATGAGAAAGGGAGGAGAGAAGTGGATGGGAGTACATTGTCTGGTGGAGGATGAGAAAGGGAGTAGAGAAGTGGATGATAGTACATTGTCTGGTGGAGGATGAGAAAGGGAGTAGAGAAGTGGATGATAGTACATTGTCTGGTGGAGGATGAGAAAGGGAGTAGAGAAGTGGATGATAGTACATTGTCTGGTGGAGGATGAGAAAGGGAGTAGAGAAGTGGATGATAGTACATTGTCTGGTGGAGGACCAGAAAGGGAGTAGAGAAGTGGATGATAGTACATTGTCTGGTGGAGGATGAGAAAGGGAGGATGAGAAGTGGATGATAGTACATTGTCTGGTGGAGGATGAGAAAGGGAGTAGAGAAGTGGATGATAGTACATTGTCTGGTGGAGGATGAGAAAGGAAGTAGAGAAGTGGATGATAGTACATTGTCTGGTGGAGGACCAGAAAGGGAGTAGAGAAGTGGATGAGAGTATATTGTCTGGTGGAGGATGAGAAAGGGAGTAGAGAAGTGGATGATAGTACATTGTCTGGTGGAGGATGAGAAAGGGAGGATGAGAAGTGGATGATAGTACATTGTCTGGTGGAGGATGAGAAAGGGAGTAGAGAAGTGGATGATAGTACATTGTCTGGTGGAGGATGAGAAAGGAAGTAGAGAAGTGGATGATAGTACATTGTCTGGTGGAGGACCAGAAAGGGAGTAGAGAAGTGGATGATAGTACATTGTCTGGTGGAGGATGAGAAAGGGAGTAGAGAAGTGGATGATAGTACATTGTCTGGTGGAGGATGAGAAAGGGAGTAGAGAAGTGGATGATAGTACATTGTCTGGTGGAGGATGAGAAAGGGAGTAGAGAAGTGGATGATAGTACATTGTCTGGTGCAGGATGAGAAAGGGAGTAGAGAAGTGGATGATAGTACATTGTCTGGTGGAGGATGAGAAAGGGAGTAGAGAAGTGGATGATAGTACATTGTCTGGTGGAGGATGAGAAAGGAAGTAGAGAAGTGGATGATAGTACATTGTCTGGTGGAGGACCAGAAAGGGAGTAGAGAAGTGGATGAGAGTATATTGTCTGGTGGAGGATGAGAAAGGGAGTAGAGAAGTGGATGATAGTACATTGTCTGGTGGAGGACCAGAAAGGGAGTAGAGAAGTGGATGATAGTACATTGTCTGGTGGAGGATGAGAAAGGGAGTAGAGAAGTGGATGATAGTACATTGTCTGGTGGAGGATGAGAAAGGGAGTAGAGAAGTGGATGATAGTACATTGTCTGGTGGAGGATGAGAAAGGAAGTAGAGAAGTGGATGATAGTACATTGTCTGGTGGAGGATGAGAAAGGGAGTAGAGAAGTGGATGATAGTACATTGTCTGGTGGAGGATGAGAAAGGGAGTAGAGAAGTGGATGATAGTACATTGTCTGGTGGAGGATGAGAAAGGGAGTAGAGAAGTGGATGATAGTACATTGTCTGGTGGAGGATGAGAAAGGGAGTAGAGAAGTGGATGAGAGTACATTGTCTGGTGGAGGATGAGAAAGGGAGTAGAGAAGTGGATGATAGTACATTGTCTGGTGGAGGATGAGAAAGGGAGTAGAGAAGTGGATGATAGTACATTGTCTGGTGGAGGATGAGAAAGGGAGTAGAGAAGTGGATGATAGTACATTGTCTGGTGGAGGATGAGAAAGGGAGTAGAGAAGTGGATGATAGTACATTGTCTGGTGGAGGATGAGAAAGGGAGTAGAGAAGTGGATGATAGTACATTGTCTGGTGGAGGATGAGAAAGGAAGGATGAGAAGTGGATGATAGTACATTGTCTGGTGGAGGATGAGAAAGGGAGTAGAGAAGTGGATGATAGTACATTGTCTGGTGGAGGATGAGAAAGGGAGTAGAGAAGTGGATGATAGTACATTGTCTGGTGGAGGGTGAGAAAGGGAGTAGAGAAGTGGATGGGAGTACATTGTCTGGTGGAGGATGAGAAAGGGAGTAGAGAAGTGGATGATAGTACATTGTCTGGTGGAGGATGAGAAAGGGAGTAGAGAAGTGGATGATAGTACATTGTCTGGTGCAGGATGAGAAAGGGAGTAGAGAAGTGGATGATAGTACATTGTCTGGTGGAGGATGAGAAAGGAAGTAGAGAAGTGGATGATAGTACATTGTCTGGTGGAGGAGGAGAAAGGGAGTAGAGAAGTGGATGATAGTACATTGTCTGGTGGAGGAGGAGAAAGGGAGTAGAGAAGTGGATGATAGTACATTGTCTGGTGGAGGATGAGAAAGGAAGTAGAGAAGTGGATGATAGTACATTGTCTGGTGGAGGATGAGAAAGGAAGGATGAGAAGTGGATGGGAGTACATTGTCTGGTGGAGGATGAGAAAGGAAGTAGAGAAGTGGATGATAGTACATTGTCTGGTGGAGGATGAGAAAGGAAGTAGAGAAGTGGATGATAGTACATTGTCTGGTGGAGGATGAGAAAGGGAGTAGAGAAGTGGATGATAGTACATTGTCTGGTGGAGGATGAGAAAGGGAGTAGAGAAGTGGATGATAGTACATTGTCTGGTGGAGGATGAGAAAGGGAGTAGAGAAGTGGATGATAGTACATTGTCTGGTGGAGGATGAGAAAGGGAGTAGAGAAGTGGATGATAGTACATTGTCTGGTGGAGGATGAGAAAGGGAGTAGAGAAGTGGATGATAGTACATTGTCTGGTGGAGGATGAGAAAGGGAGTAGAGAAGTGGATGATAGTACATTGTCTGGTGGAGGATGAGAAAGGGAGTAGAGAAGTGGATGATAGTACATTGTCTGGTGGAGGATGAGAAAGGAAGTAGAGAAGTGGATGATAGTACATTGTCTGGTGGAGGATGAGAAAGGGAGTAGAGAAGTGGATGATAGTACATTGTCTGGTGGAGGATGAGAAAGGGAGTAGAGAAGTGGATGATAGTACATTGTCTGGTGGAGGATGAGAAAGGGAGTAGAGAAGTGGATGATAGTACATTGTCTGGTGGAGGATGAGAAAGGGAGTAGAGAAGTGGATGAGAGTACATTGTCTGGTGGAGGATGAGAAAGGGAGTAGAGAAGTGGATGATAGTACATTGTCTGGTGGAGGATGAGAAAGGGAGTAGAGAAGTGGATGATAGTACATTGTCTGGTGGAGGATGAGAAAGGGAGTAGAGAAGTGGATGATAGTACATTGTCTGGTGGAGGATGAGAAAGGGAGTAGAGAAGTGGATGATAGTACATTGTCTGGTGGAGGATGAGAAAGGGAGTAGAGAAGTGGATGATAGTACATTGTCTGGTGGAGGATGAGAAAGGAAGGATGAGAAGTGGATGATAGTACATTGTCTGGTGGAGGATGAGAAAGGGAGTAGAGAAGTGGATGATAGTACATTGTCTGGTGGAGGATGAGAAAGGGAGTAGAGAAGTGGATGATAGTACATTGTCTGGTGGAGGGTGAGAAAGGGAGTAGAGAAGTGGATGGGAGTACATTGTCTGGTGGAGGATGAGAAAGGGAGTAGAGAAGTGGATGATAGTACATTGTCTGGTGGAGGATGAGAAAGGGAGTAGAGAAGTGGATGATAGTACATTGTCTGGTGCAGGATGAGAAAGGGAGTAGAGAAGTGGATGATAGTACATTGTCTGGTGGAGGATGAGAAAGGAAGTAGAGAAGTGGATGATAGTACATTGTCTGGTGGAGGAGGAGAAAGGGAGTAGAGAAGTGGATGATAGTACATTGTCTGGTGGAGGAGGAGAAAGGGAGTAGAGAAGTGGATGATAGTACATTGTCTGGTGGAGGATGAGAAAGGAAGTAGAGAAGTGGATGATAGTACATTGTCTGGTGGAGGATGAGAAAGGAAGGATGAGAAGTGGATGGAGTACATTGTCTGGTGGAGGATGAGAAAGGAAGTAGAGAAGTGGATGATAGTACATTGTCTGGTGGAGGATGAGAAAGGAAGTAGAGAAGTGGATGATAGTACATTGTCTGGTGGAGGATGAGAAAGGGAGTAGAGAAGTGGATGATAGTACATTGTCTGGTGGAGGATGAGAAAGGAAGGATGAGAAGTGGATGATAGTACATTGTCTGGTGGAGGATGAGAAAGGGAGTAGAGAAGTGGATGATAGTACATTGTCTGGTGGAGGATGAGAAAGGGAGTAGAGAAGTGGATGATAGTACATTGTCTGGTGGAGGATGTGAAAGGGAGGATGAGAAGTGGATGATAGTACATTGTCTGGTGGAGGATGAGAAAGGAAGTAGAGAAGTGGATGATAGTACATTGTCTGGTGGAGGATGAGAAAGGAAGTAGAGAAGTGGATGATAGTACATTGTCTGGTGGAGGATGAGAAAGGGAGTAGAGAAGTGGATGATAGTACGTTGTCTGGTGGAGGATGAGAAAGGGAGTAGAGAAGTGGATGATAGTACATTGTCTGGTGGAGGATGAGAAAGGGAGTAGAGAAGTGGATGATAGTACATTGTCTGGTGGAGGATGAGAAAGGGAGTAGAGAAGTGGATGATAGTACATTGTCTGGTGGAGGATGAGAAAGGAAGGATGAGAAGTGGATGATAGTACATTGTCTGGTGGAGGATGAGAAAGGGAGTAGAGAAGTGGATGATAGTACATTGTCTGGTGGAGGATGAGAAAGGGAGTACAGAAGTGGATGATAGTACATTGTCTGGTGGAGGATGAGAAAGGGAGTAGAGAAGTGGATGATAGTACATTGTCTGGTGGAGGATGAGAAAGGGAGTAGAGAAGTGGATGATAGTACATTGTCTGGTGGAGGATGAGAAAGGGAGTAGAGAAGTGGATGATAGTACATTGTCTGGTGGAGGATGAGAAAGGGAGTAGAGAAGTGGATGGGAGTACATTGTCTGGTGGAGGATGAGAAAGGGAGTAGAGAAGTGGATGATAGTACATTGTCTGGTGGAGGATGAGAAAGGGAGTAGAGAAGTGGATGATAGTACATTGTCTGGTGCAGGATGAGAAAGGGAGTAGAGAAGTGGATGATAGTACATTGTCTGGTGGAGGATGAGAAAGGGAGTAGAGAAGTGGATGATAGTACATTGTCTGGTGGAGGATGAGAAAGGGAGGAGAGAAGGGGATGATAGTACATTGTCTGGTGGAGGATGAGAAAGGGAGTAGAGAAGTGGATGATAGTACATTGTCTGGTGGAGGATGAGAAAGGAAGTAGAGAAGTGGATGATAGTACATTGTCTGGTGGAGGATGAGAAAGGGAGTAGAGAAGTGGATGATAGTACATTGTCTGGTGGAGGATGAGAAAGGAAGTAGAGAAGTGGATGATAGTACATTGTCTGGTGGAGGATGAGAAAGGAAGTAGAGAAGTGGATGATAGTACATTGTCTGGTGGAGGATGAGAAAGGAAGTAGAGAAGTGGATGATAGTACATTGTCTGGTGGAGGATGAGAAAGGGAGTAGAGAAGTGGATGATAGTACATTGTCTGGTGGAGGATGAGAAAGGAAGTAGAGAAGTGGATGATAGTACATTGTCTGGTGGAGGATGAGAAAGGGAGTAGAGAAGTGGATGATAGTACATTGTCTGGTGGAGGATGAGAAAGGAAGTAGAGAAGTGGATGATAGTACATTGTCTGGTGGAGGATGAGAAAGGAAGTAGAGAAGTGGATGATAGTACATTGTCTGGTGGAGGATGAGAAAGGGAGTAGAGAAGTGGATGATAGTACATTGTCTGGTGGAGGATGAGAAAGGAAGTAGAGAAGTGGATGATAGTACATTGTCTGGTGGAGGATGAGAAAGGGAGTAGAGAAGTGGATGATAGTACATTGTCTGGTGGAGGATGAGAAAGGGAGTAGAGAAGTGGATGATAGTACATTGTCTGGTGGAGGATGAGAAAGGGAGTAGAGAAGTGGATGATAGTACATTGTCTGGTGGAGGATGAGAAAGGAAGTAGAGAAGTGGATGATAGTACATTGTCTGGTGGAGGATGAGAAAGGAAGTAGAGAAGTGGATGATAGTACATTGTCTGGTGGAGGATGAGAAAGGAAGTAGAGAAGTGGATGATAGTACATTGTCTGGTGGAGGATGAGAAAGGAAGTAGAGAAGTGGATGATAGTACATTGTCTGGTGGAGGATGAGAAAGGGAGTAGAGAAGTGGATGATAGTACATTGTCTGGTGGAGGATGAGAAAGGGAGTAGAGAAGTGGATGATAGTACATTGTCTGGTGGAGGATGAGAAAGGGAGTAGAGAAGTGGATGATAGTACATTGTCTGGTGGAGGATGAGAAAGGGAGTAGAGAAGTGGATGGGAGTACATTGTCTGGTGGAGGATGAGAAAGGGAGTAGAGAAGTGGATGATAGTACATTGTCTGGTGGAGGATGAGAAAGGGAGTAGAGAAGTGGATGATAGTACATTGTCTGGTGGAGGATGAGAAAGGGAGTAGAGAAGTGGATGGGAGTACATTGTCTGGTGGAGGATGAGAAAGGGAGTAGAGAAGTGGATGGGAGTACATTGTCTGGTGGAGGATGAGAAAGGGAGTAGAGAAGTGGATGATAGTACATTGTCTGGTGGAGGATGAGAAAGGGAGTAGAGAAGTGGATGAGAGTACATTGTCTGGTGGAGGATGAGAAAGGGAGTAGAGAAGTGGATGAGAGTACATTGTCTGGTGCAGGATGAGAAAGGGAGTAGAGAAGTGGATGGGAGTACATTGTCTGGTGGAGGATGAGAAAGGGAGTAGAGAAGTGGATGGGAGTACATTGTCTGGTGGAGGATGAGAAAGGGAGTAGAGAAGTGGATGATAGTACATTGTCTGGTGCAGGATGAGAAAGGGAGTAGAGAAGTGGATGAGAGTACATTGTCTGGTGGAGGATGAGAAAGGGAGTAGAGAAGTGGATGAGAGTACATTGTCTGGTGGAGGATGAGAAAGGGAGTAGAGAAGTGGATGAGAGTACATTGTCTGGTGCAGGATGAGAAAGGGAGTAGAGAAGTGGATGGGAGTACATTGTCTGGTGGAGGATGAGAAAGGGAGTAGAGAAGTGGATGAGAGTACATTGTCTGGTGGAGGATGAGAAAGGGAGTAGAGAAGTGGATGATAGTACATTGTCTGGTGGAGGATGAGAAAGGGAGTAGAGAAGTGGATGAGAGTACATTGTCTGGTGGAGGATGAGAAAGGGAGTAGAGAAGTGGATGAGAGTACATTGTCTGGTGCAGGATGAGAAAGGGAGTAGAGAAGTGGATGGGAGTACATTGTCTGGTGGAGGATGAGAAAGGGAGTAGAGAAGTGGATGGGAGTACATTGTCTGGTGGAGGATGAGAAAGGGAGTAGAGAAGTGGATGATAGTACATTGTCTGGTGGAGGATGAGAAAGGGAGTAGAGAAGTGGATGAGAGTACATTGTCTGGTGGAGGATGAGAAAGGGAGTAGAGAAGTGGATGATAGTACATTGTCTGGTGGAGGATGAGAAAGGGAGTAGAGAAGTGGATGAGAGTACATTGTCTGGTGGAGGATGAGAAAGGGAGTAGAGAAGTGGATGATAGTACATTGTCTGGTGGAGGATGAGAAAGGGAGTAGAGAAGTGGATGATAGTACATTGTCTGGTGGAGGATGAGAAAGGGAGTAGAGAAGTGGATGATAGTACATTGTCTGGTGCAGGATGAGAAAGGGAGTAGAGAAGTGGATGATAGTACATTGTCTGGTGCAGGATGAGAAAGGGAGTAGAGAAGTGGATGATAGTACATTGTCTGGTGGAGGATGAGAAAGGAAGGATGAGAAGTGGATGATAGTACATTGTCTGGTGCAGGATGAGAAAGGGAGTAGAGAAGTGGATGATAGTACATTGTCTGGTGGAGGATGAGAAAGGGAGTAGAGAAGTGGATGATAGTACATTGTCTGGTGGAGGATGAGAAAGGGAGTAGAGAAGTGGATGATAGTACATTGTCTGGTGGAGGATGAGAAAGGGAGTAGAGAAGTGGATGATAGTACATTGTCTGGTGCAGGATGAGAAAGGGAGTAGAGAAGTGGATGATAGTACATTGTCTGGTGCAGGATGAGAAAGGGAGTAGAGAAGTGGATGATAGTACATTGTCTGGTGGAGGATGAGAAAGGAAGGATGAGAAGTGGATGATAGTACATTGTCTGGTGCAGGATGAGAAAGGGAGTAGAGAAGTGGATGATAGTACATTGTCTGGTGGAGGATGAGAAAGGGAGTAGAGAAGTGGATGATAGTACATTGTCTGGTGCAGGATGAGAAAGGGAGTAGAGAAGTGGATGATAGTACATTGTCTGGTGGAGGAACAGAAAGGAAGGATGAGAAGTGGATGATAGTACATTGTCTGGTGGAGGATGAGAAAGGAAGTAGAGAAGTGGATGATAGTACATTGTCTGGTGGAGGATGAGAAAGGGAGTAGAGAAGTGGATGATAGTACATTGTCTGGTGGAGGATGAGAAAGGGAGTAGAGAAGTGGATGATAGTACATTGTCTGGTGGAGGATGAGAAAGGGAGGATGAGAACTGGATGATAGTACATTGTCTGGTGGAGGATGAGAAAGGGAGTAGAGAAGTGGATGATAGTACATTGTCTGGTGGAGGATGAGAAAGGGAGTAGAGAAGTGGATGATAGTACATTGTCTGGTGGAGGATGAGAAAGGAAGGATGAGAAGTGGATGATAGTACATTGTCTGGTGGAGGATGAGAAAGGGAGTAGAGAAGTGGATGATAGTACATTGTCTGGTGGAGGATGAGAAAGGGAGGATGAGAAGTGGATGATAGTACATTGTCTGGTGGAGGATGAGAAAGGAAGGATGAGAAGTGGATGATAGTACATTGTCTGGTGGAGGATGAGAAAGGAAGTAGAGAAGTGGATGATAGTACATTGTCTGGTGGAGGATGAGAAAGGGAGTAGAGAAGTGGATGATAGTACATTGTCTGGTGGAGGATGAGAAAGGGAGTAGAGAAGTGGATGATAGTACATTGTCTGGTGGAGGATGAGAAAGGGAGGATGAGAACTGGATGATAGTACATTGTCTGGTGGAGGATGAGAAAGGGAGTAGAGAAGTGGATGATAGTACATTATCTGGTGGAGGATGAGAAAGGAAGTAGAGAAGTGGATGATAGTACATTGTCTGGTGGAGGATGAGAAAGGGAGTAGAGAAGTGGATGATAGTACATTGTCTGGTGGAGGATGAGAAAGGGAGTAGAGAAGTGGATGATAGTACATTGTCTGGTGGAGGGTGAGAAAGGGAGTAGAGAAGTGGATGATAGTACATTGTCTGGTGGAGGATGAGAAAGGGAGTAGAGAAGTGGATGAGAGTACATTGTCTGGTGGAGGATGAGAAAGGGAGTAGAGAAGTGGATGATAGTACATTGTCTGGTGGAGGATGAGAAAGGGAGTAGAGAAGTGGATGAGAGTACATTGTCTGGTGGAGGATGAGAAAGGGAGTAGAGAAGTGGATGATAGTACATTGTCTGGTGGAGGGTGAGAAAGGGAGTAGAGAAGTGGATGATAGTACATTGTCTGGTGGAGGATGAGAAAGGGAGTAGAGAAGTGGATGATAGTACATTGTCTGGTGGAGGACCAGAAAGGGAGTAGAGAAGTGGATGATAGTACATTGTCTGGTGGAGGATGAGAAAGGGAGTAGAGAAGTGGATGATAGTACATTGTCTGGTGGAGGGTGAGAAAGGGAGGATGAGAAGTGGATGATAGTACATTGTCTGGTGGAGGATGAGAAAGGGAGTAGAGAAGTGGATGATAGTACATTGTCTGGTGGAGGATGAGAAAGGGAGTAGAGAAGTGGATGATAGTACATTGTCTGGTGGAGGATGAGAAAGGAAGTAGAGAAGTGGATGATAGTACATTGTCTGGTGGAGGACCAGAAAGGGAGTAGAGAAGTGGATGATAGTACATTGTTTGGTGGAGGATGAGAAAGGGAGTAGAGAAGTGGATGATAGTACATTGTCTGGTGGAGGATGAGAAAGGGAGTAGAGAAGTGGATGATAGTACATTATCTGGTGGAGGATGAGAAAGGGAGTAGAGAAGTGGATGGGAGTACATTATCTGGTGGAGGATGAGAAAGGGAGTAGAGAAGTGGATGATAGTACATTATCTGGTGGAGGATGAGAAAGGGAGTAGAGAAGTGGATGGGAGTACATTATCTGGTGGAGGATGAGAAAGGGAGTAGAGAAGTGGATGGGAGTACATTATCTGGTGGAGGATGAGAAAGGGAGTAGAGAAGTGGATGATAGTACATTATCTGGTGGAGGATGAGAAAGGGAGTAGAGAAGTGGATGGGAGTACATTGTCTGGTGGAGGATGAGAAAGGGAGTAGAGAAGTGGATGATAGTACATTGTCTGGTGGAGGATGAGAAAGGGAGTAGAGAAGTGGATGATAGTACATTGTCTGGTGGAGGATGAGAAAGGAAGTAGAGAAGTGGATGATAGTACATTGTCTGGTGGAGGACCAGAAAGGGAGTAGAGAAGTGGATGATAGTACATTGTTTGGTGGAGGATGAGAAAGGGAGTAGAGAAGTGGATGATAGTACATTGTCTGGTGGAGGATGAGAAAGGGAGTAGAGAAGTGGATGATAGTACATTATCTGGTGGAGGATGAGAAAGGGAGTAGAGAAGTGGATGGGAGTACATTATCTGGTGGAGGATGAGAAAGGGAGTAGAGAAGTGGATGATAGTACATTATCTGGTGGAGGATGAGAAAGGGAGTAGAGAAGTGGATGGGAGTACATTATCTGGTGGAGGATGAGAAAGGGAGTAGAGAAGTGGATGGGAGTACATTATCTGGTGGAGGATGAGAAAGGGAGTAGAGAAGTGGATGATAGTACATTATCTGGTGGAGGATGAGAAAGGGAGTAGAGAAGTGGATGGGAGTACATTGTCTGGTGGAGGATGAGAAAGGGAGTAGAGAAGTGGATGATAGTACATTGTCTGGTGGAGGATGAGAAAGGGAGTAGAGAAGTGGATGATAGTACATTGTCTGGTGGAGGATGAGAAAGGAAGTAGAGAAGTGGATGATAGTACATTGTCTGGTGGAGGACCAGAAAGGGAGTAGAGAAGTGGATGATAGTACATTGTTTGGTGGAGGATGAGAAAGGGAGTAGAGAAGTGGATGATAGTACATTGTCTGGTGGAGGATGAGAAAGGGAGTAGAGAAGTGGATGATAGTACATTATCTGGTGGAGGATGAGAAAGGGAGTAGAGAAGTGGATGGGAGTACATTATCTGGTGGAGGATGAGAAAGGGAGTAGAGAAGTGGATGGGAGTACATTATCTGGTGGAGGATGAGAAAGGGAGTAGAGAAGTGGATGATAGTACATTGTCTGGTGGAGGATGAGAAAGGGAGTAGAGAAGTGGATGATAGTACATTATCTGGTGGAGGATGAGAAAGGGAGTAGAGAAGTGGATGATAGTACATTGTCTGGTGGAGGATGAGAAAGGGAGTAGAGAAGTGGATGGGAGTACATTGTGTGGTGGAGGATGAGAAAGGGAGTAGAGAAGTGGATGATAGTACATTGTCTGGTGGAGGATGAGAAAGGGAGTAGAGAAGTGGATGATAGTACATTGTCTGGTGGAGGATGAGAAAGGGAGTAGAGAAGTGGATGATAGTACATTATCTGGTGGAGGATGAGAAAGGGAGTAGAGAAGTGGATGATAGTACATTGTCTGGTGGAGGATGAGAAAGGGAGTAGAGAAGTGGATGATAGTACATTGTCTGGTGCAGGATGAGAAAGGGAGTAGAGAAGTGGATGATAGTACATTGTCTGGTGCAGGATGAGAAAGGGAGTAGAGAAGTGGATGATAGTACATTGTCTGGTGGAGGATGAGAAAGGAAGGATGAGAAGTGGATGATAGTACATTGTCTGGTGCAGGATGAGAAAGGGAGTAGAGAAGTGGATGATAGTACATTGTCTGGTGGAGGATGAGAAAGGGAGTAGAGAAGTGGATGATAGTACATTGTCTGGTGGAGGATGAGAAAGGGAGTAGAGAAGTGGATGATAGTACATTGTCTGGTGGAGGATGAGAAAGGGAGTAGAGAAGTGGATGATAGTACATTGTCTGGTGCAGGATGAGAAAGGGAGTAGAGAAGTGGATGATAGTACATTGTCTGGTGCAGGATGAGAAAGGGAGTAGAGAAGTGGATGATAGTACATTGTCTGGTGGAGGATGAGAAAGGAAGGATGAGAAGTGGATGATAGTACATTGTCTGGTGCAGGATGAGAAAGGGAGTAGAGAAGTGGATGATAGTACATTGTCTGGTGGAGGATGAGAAAGGGAGTAGAGAAGTGGATGATAGTACATTGTCTGGTGCAGGATGAGAAAGGGAGTAGAGAAGTGGATGATAGTACATTGTCTGGTGGAGGAACAGAAAGGAAGGATGAGAAGTGGATGATAGTACATTGTCTGGTGGAGGATGAGAAAGGAAGTAGAGAAGTGGATGATAGTACATTGTCTGGTGGAGGATGAGAAAGGGAGTAGAGAAGTGGATGATAGTACATTGTCTGGTGGAGGATGAGAAAGGGAGTAGAGAAGTGGATGATAGTACATTGTCTGGTGGAGGATGAGAAAGGGAGTAGAGAAGTGGATGATAGTACATTGTCTAGTGGAGGATGAGAAAGGGAGGATGAGAACTGGATGATAGTACATTGTCTGGTGGAGGATGAGAAAGGGAGTAGAGAAGTGGATGATAGTACATTGTCTGGTGGAGGATGAGAAAGGGAGTAGAGAAGTGGATGATAGTACATTGTCTGGTGGAGGATGAGAAAGGGAGTAGAGAAGTGGATGATAGTACATTGTCTGGTGGAGGATGAGAAAGGAAGTAGAGAAGTGGATGATAGTACATTGTCTGGTGGAGGATGAGAAAGGGAGTAGAGAAGTGGATGATAGTACATTGTCTGGTGGAGGATGAGAAAGGGAGTAGAGAACTGGATGATAGTACATTGTCTGGTGGAGGATGAGAAAGGGAGTAGAGAAGTGGATGATAGTACATTGTCTAGTGGAGGATGAGAAAGGGAGGATGAGAACTGGATGATAGTACATTGTCTGGTGGAGGATGAGAAAGGGAGTAGAGAAGTGGATGATAGTACATTGTCTGGTGGAGGATGAGAAAGGGAGGATGAGAACTGGATGATAGTACATTGTCTGGTGGAGGATGAGAAAGGGAGGATGAGAAGTGGATGATAGTACATTGTCTGGTGGAGGATGAGAAAGGGAGTAGAGAAGTGGATGATAGTACATTGTCTGGTGGAGGATGAGAAAGGGAGTAGAGAAGTGGATGATAGTACATTGTCTGGTGGAGGATGAGAAAGGGAGGATGAGAACTGGATGATAGTACATTGTCTGGTGGAGGATGAGAAAGGGAGGATGAGAAGTGGATGATAGTACATTGTCTGGTGGAGGATGAGAAAGGGAGTAGAGAAGTGGATGATAGTACATTGTCTGGTGGAGGATGAGAAAGGGAGTAGAGAAGTGGATGATAGTACATTGTCTGGTGGAGGATGAGAAAGGGAGTAGAGAAGTGGATGATAGTACATTGTCTGGTGGAGGGTGAGAAAGGGAGTAGAGAAGTGGATGGGAGTACATTGTCTGGTGGAGGATGAGAAAGGGAGGATGAGAAGTGGATGATAGTACATTGTCTGGTGGAGGATGAGAAAGGGAGTAGAGAAGTGGATGATAGTACATTGTCTGGTGGAGGATGAGAAAGGGAGTAGAGAAGTGGATGATAGTACATTGTCTGGTGGAGGATGAGAAAGGGAGTAGAGAAGTGGATGATAGTACATTGTCTGGTGGAGGATGAGAAAGGGAGTAGAGAAGTGGATGATAGTACATTGTCTGGTGGAGGATGAGAAAGGGAGTAGAGAAGTGGATGATAGTACATTGTCTGGTGGAGGATGAGAAAGGGAGTAGAGAAGTGGATGATAGTACATTGTCTGGTGGAGGATGAGAAAGGGAGTAGAGAAGTGGATGGGAGTACATTGTCTGGTGGAGGATGAGAAAGGGAGTAGAGAAGTGGATGATAGTACATTGTCTGGTGGAGGATGAGAAAGGGAGTAGAGAAGTGGATGGGAGTACATTGTCTGGTGGAGGATGAGAAAGGGAGTAGAGAAGTGGATGATAGTACATTGTCTGGTGGAGGATGAGAAAGGGAGTAGAGAAGTGGATGGGAGTACATTGTCTGGTGGAGGGTGAGAAAGGGAGTAGAGAAGTGGATGAGAGTACATTGTCTGGTGGAGGATGAGAAAGGGAGTAGAGAAGTGGATGATAGTACATTGTCTGGTGGAGGGTGAGAAAGGGAGTAGAGAAGTGGATGAGAGTACATTGTCTGGTGGAGGGTGAGAAAGGGAGTAGAGAAGTGGATGATAGTACATTGTCTGGTGGAGGATGAGAAAGGGAGTAGAGAAGTGGATGATAGTACATTGTCTGGTGGAGGGTGAGAAAGGGAGTAGAGAAGTGGATGAGAGTACATTGTCTGGTGGAGGATGAGAAAGGGAGGATGAGAAGTGGATGATAGTACATTGTCTGGTGGAGGATGAGAAAGGAAGTAGAGAAGTGGATGGGAGTACATTGTCTGGTGGAGGATGAGAAAGGGAGCATGAGAAGTGGATGGGAGTACATTGTCTGGTGGAGGATGAGAAAGGGAGTAGAGAAGTGGATGGGAGTACATTGTCTGGTGGAGGATGAGAAAGGGAGTAGAGAAGTGGATGGGAGTACATTGTCTGGTGGAGGATGAGAAAGGGAGGATGAGAAGTGGATGATAGTACATTGTCTGGTGGAGGATGAGAAAGGGAGTAGAGAAGTGGATGGGAGTACATTGTCTGGTGGAGGACCAGAAAGGGAGTAGAGAAGTGGATGGGAGTACATTGTCTGGTGGAGGATGAGAAAGGGAGTAGAGAAGTGGATGATAGTACATTGTCTGGTGGAGGATGAGAAAGGGAGTAGAGAAGTGGATGATAGTACATTGTCTGGTGGAGGATGAGAAAGGAAGTAGAGAAGTGGATGATAGTACATTGTCTGGTGGAGGATGAGAAAGGGAGTAGAGAAGTGGATGATAGTACATTGTCTGGTGGAGGATGAGAAAGGGAGTAGAGAAGTGGATGATAGTACATTGTCTGGTGGAGGATGAGAAAGGGAGTAGAGAAGTGGATGATAGTACATTGTCTGGTGGAGGATGAGAAAGGGAGGATGAGAAGTGGATGATAGTACATTGTCTGGTGGAGGATGAGAAAGGAAGTAGAGAAGTGGATGATAGTACATTGTCTGGTGGAGGATGAGAAAGGGAGTAGAGAAGTGGATGATAGTACATTGTCTGGTGGAGGATGAGAAAGGGAGTAGAGAAGTGGATGGGAGTACATTGTCTGGTGGAGGATGAGAAAGGAAGTAGAGAAGTGGATGATAGTACATTGTCTGGTGGAGGATGAGAAAGGGAGGATGAGAAGTGGATGATAGTACATTGTCTGGTGGAGGATGAGAAAGGGAGGATGAGAAGTGGATGATAGTACATTGTCTGGTGGAGGATGAGAAAGGAAGTAGAGAAGTGGATGATAGTACATTGTCTGGTGGAGGATGAGAAAGGGAGTAGAGAAGTGGATGATAGTACATTGTCTGGTGGAGGACCAGAAAGGGAGTAGAGAAGTGGATGGGAGTACATTGTCTGGTGGAGGATGAGAAAGGGAGTAGAGAAGTGGATGATAGTACATTGTCTGGTGGAGGATGAGAAAGGGAGTAGAGAAGTGGATGATAGTACATTGTCTGGTGGAGGATGAGAAAGGGAGCATGAGAAGTGGATGGGAGTACATTGTCTGGTGGAGGATGAGAAAGGAAGTAGAGAAGTGGATGGGAGTACATTGTCTGGTGGAGGATGAGAAAGGGAGCATGAGAAGTGGATGGGAGTACATTGTCTGGTGGAGGATGAGAAAGGGAGTAGAGAAGTGGATGGGAGTACATTGTCTGGTGGAGGATGAGAAAGGAAGTAGAGAAGTGGATGGGAGTACATTGTCTGGTGGAGGATGAGAAAGGGAGTAGAGAAGTGGATGGGAGTACATTGTCTGGTGGAGGATGAGAAAGGGAGGATGAGAAGTGGATGATAGTACATTGTCTGGTGGAGGATGTGAAAGGAAGTAGAGAAGTGGATGGGAGTACATTGTCTGGTGGAGGATGAGAAAGGGAGTAGAGAAGTGGATGGGAGTACATTGTCTGGTGGAGGATGAGAAAGGGAGGATGAGAAGTGGATGGGAGTACATTGTCTGGTGGAGGATGAGAAAGGGAGGATGAGAAGTGGATGATAGTACATTGTCTGGTGGAGGATGAGAAAGGAAGTAGAGAAGTGGATGATAGTACATTGTCTGGTGGAGGATGAGAAAGGGAGTAGAGAAGTGGATGATAGTACATTGTCTGGTGGAGGATGAGAAAGGGAGGATGAGAAGTGGATGATAGTACATTGTCTGGTGGAGGATGAGAAAGGAAGTAGAGAAGTGGATGGGAGTACATTGTCTGGTGGAGGATGAGAAAGGGAGCATGAGAAGTGGATGGGAGTACATTGTCTGGTGGAGGATGAGAAAGGGAGTAGAGAAGTGGATGGGAGTACATTGTCTGGTGGAGGATGAGAAAGGAAGTAGAGAAGTGGATGGGAGTACATTGTCTGGTGGAGGATGAGAAAGGGAGCATGAGAAGTGGATGGGAGTACATTGTCTGGTGGAGGATGAGAAAGGGAGTAGAGAAGTGGATGGGAGTACATTGTCTGGTGGAGGATGAGAAAGGGAGCATGAGAAGTGGATGGGAGTACATTGTCTGGTGGAGGATGAGAAAGGGAGCATGAGAAGTGGATGGGAGTACATTGTCTGGTGGAGGATGAGAAAGGGAGTAGAGAAGTGGATGGGAGTACATTGTCTGGTGGAGGATGAGAAAGGAAGTAGAGAAGTGGATGGGAGTACATTGTCTGGTGGAGGATGAGAAAGGGAGCATGAGAAGTGGATGGGAGTACATTGTCTGGTGGAGGATGAGAAAGGGAGTAGAGAAGTGGATGGGAGTACATTGTCTGGTGGAGGATGAGAAAGGGAGTAGAGAAGTGGATGATAGTACATTGTCTGGTGGAGGATGAGAAAGGGAGTAGAGAAGTGGATGGGAGTACATTGTCTGGTGGAGGATGAGAAAGGGAGTAGAGAAGTGGATGGGAGTACATTGTCTGGTGGAGGATGAGAAAGGGAGTAGAGAAGTGGATGGGAGTACATTGTCTGGTGGAGGATGAGAAAGGGAGCATGAGAAGTGGATGGGAGTACATTGTCTGGTGGAGGATGAGAAAGGGAGCATGAGAAGTGGATGGGAGTACATTGTCTGGTGGAGGATGAGAAAGGGAGCATGAGAAGTGGATGGGAGTACATTGTCTGGTGGAGGATGAGAAAGGGAGTAGAGAAGTGGATGGGAGTACATTGTCTGGTGGAGGATGAGAAAGGAAGTAGAGAAGTGGATGGGAGTACATTGTCTGGTGGAGGATGAGAAAGGGAGGATGAGAAGTGGATGATAGTACATTGTCTGGTGGAGGATGAGAAAGGAAGTAGAGAAGTGGATGATAGTACATTGTCTGGTGGAGGATGAGAAAGGAAGTAGAGAAGTGGATGGGAGTACATTGTCTGGTGGAGGATGAGAAAGGGAGCATGAGAAGTGGATGGGAGTACATTGTCTGGTGGAGGATGAGAAAGGGAGTAGAGAAGTGGATGGGAGTACATTGTCTGGTGGAGGATGAGAAAGGGAGTAGAGAAGTGGATGGGAGTACATTGTCTGGTGGAGGATGAGAAAGGGAGGATGAGAAGTGGATGGGAGTACATTGTCTGGTGGAGGATGAGAAAGGGAGTAGAGAAGTGGATGGGAGTACATTGTCTGGTGGAGGATGAGAAAGGGAGCATGAGAAGTGGATGGGAGTACATTGTCTGGTGGAGGATGAGAAAGGGAGTAGAGAAGTGGATGGGAGTACATTGTCTGGTGGAGGATGAGAAAGGAAGTAGAGAAGTGGATGATAGTACATTGTCTGGTGGAGGATGAGAAAGGAAGTAGAGAAGTGGATGATAGTACATTGTCTGGTGGAGGATGAGAAAGGAAGTAGAGAAGTGGATGGGAGTACATTGTCTGGTGGAGGATGAGAAAGGGAGCATGAGAAGTGGATGGGAGTACATTGTCTGGTGGAGGATGAGAAAGGGAGTAGAGAAGTGGATGGGAGTACATTGTCTGGTGGAGGATGAGAAAGGGAGTAGAGAAGTGGATGGGAGTACATTGTCTGGTGGAGGATGAGAAAGGGAGGATGAGAAGTGGATGGGAGTACATTGTCTGGTGGAGGATGAGAAAGGGAGTAGAGAAGTGGATGGGAGTACATTGTCTGGTGGAGGATGAGAAAGGGAGCATGAGAAGTGGATGGGAGTACATTGTCTGGTGGAGGATGAGAAAGGGAGTAGAGAAGTGGATGGGAGTACATTGTCTGGTGGAGGATGAGAAAGGGAGGATGAGAAGTGGATGATAGTACATTGTCTGGTGGAGGACCAGAAAGGGAGTAGAGAAGTGGATGGGAGTACATTGTCTGGTGGAGGATGAGAAAGGGAGTAGAGAAGTGGATGGGAGTACATTGTCTGGTGGAGGATGAGAAAGGGAGGATGAGAAGTGGATGATAGTACATTGTCTGGTGGAGGACCAGAAAGGGAGTAGAGAAGTGGATGATAGTACATTGTCTGGTGGAGGATGTGAAAGGGAGTAGAGAAGTGGATGAGAGTACATTGTCTGGTGGAGGATGAGAAAGGAAGTAGAGAAGTGGATGATAGTACATTGTCTGGTGGAGGATGAGAAAGGAAGTAGAGAAGTGGATGATAGTACATTGTCTGGTGGAGGATGAGAAAGGGAGTAGAGAAGTGGATGATAGTACATTGTCTGGTGGAGGATGAGAAAGGAAGTAGAGAAGTGGATGATAGTACATTGTCTGGTGGAGGATGAGAAAGGGAGTAGAGAAGTGGATGAGAGTACATTGTCTGGTGGAGGATGAGAAAGGAAGTAGAGAAGTGGATGATAGTACATTGTCTGGTGGAGGATGAGAAAGGAAGTAGAGAAGTGGATGATAGTACATTGTCTGGTGGAGGATGAGAAAGGAAGTAGAGAAGTGGATGATAGTACATTGTCTGGTGGAGGATGAGAAAGGGAGTAGAGAAGTGGATGAGAGTACATTGTCTGGTGGAGGATGAGAAAGGAAGTAGAGAAGTGGATGATAGTACATTGTCTGGTGGAGGATGAGAAAGGGAGTAGAGAAGTGGATGATAGTACATTGTCTGGTGGAGGATGAGAAAGGGAGTAGAGAAGTGGATGGGAGTACATTGTCTGGTGGAGGATGAGAAAGGGAGCATGAGAAGTGGATGATAGTACATTGTCTGGTGGAGGATGAGAAAGGGAGTAGAGAAGTGGATGATAGTACATTGTCTGGTGGAGGGTGAGAAAGGGAGGATGAGAAGTGGATGATAGTACATTGTCTGGTGGAGGAACAGAAAGGGAGTAGAGAAGTGGATGAGAGTACATTGTCTGGTGGAGGATGAGAAAGGGAGTAGAGAAGTGGATGAGAGTACATTGTCTGGTGGAGGATGAGAAAGGGAGTACAGAAGTGGATGATAGTACATTGTCTGGTGGAGGAACAGAAAGGGAGTAGAGAAGTGGATGATAGTACATTGTCTGGTGGAGGACCAGAAAGGGAGTAGAGAAGTGGATGAGAGTACATTGTCTGGTGGAGGATGAGAAAGGGAGTAGAGAAGTGGATGATAGTACATTGTCTGGTGGAGGATGAGAAAGGGAGTAGAGAAGTGGATGATAGTACATTGTCTGGTGGAGGATGAGAAAGGGAGTAGAGAAGTGGATGGGAGTACATTGTCTGGTGGAGGATGAGAAAGGGAGCATGAGAAGTGGATGATAGTACATTGTCTGGTGGAGGATGAGAAAGGGAGTAGAGAAGTGGATGATAGTACATTGTCTGGTGGAGGGTGAGAAAGGGAGGATGAGAAGTGGATGATAGTACATTGTCTGGTGGAGGAACAGAAAGGGAGTAGAGAAGTGGATGAGAGTACATTGTCTGGTGGAGGATGAGAAAGGGAGTAGAGAAGTGGATGAGAGTACATTGTCTGGTGGAGGATGAGAAAGGGAGGATGAGAAGTGGATGATAGTACATTGTCTGGTGGAGGAACAGAAAGGGAGTAGAGAAGTGGATGATAGTACATTGTCTGGTGGAGGACCAGAAAGGGAGTAGAGAAGTGGATGAGAGTACATTGTCTGGTGGAGGATGAGAAAGGGAGTAGAGAAGTGGATGATAGTACATTGTCTGGTGGAGGATGAGAAAGGGAGTAGAGAAGTGGATGATAGTACATTGTCTGGTGGAGGATGAGAAAGGGAGTAGAGAAGTGGATGATAGTACATTGTCTGGTGGAGGATGAGAAAGGGAGTAGAGAAGTGGATGATAGTACATTGTCTGGTGGAGGATGAGAAAGGGAGTAGAGAAGTGGATGATAGTACATTGTCTGGTGGAGGATGAGAAAGGGAGTAGAGAAGTGGATGATAGTACATTGTCTGGTGGAGGATGAGAAAGGGAGTAGAGAAGTGGATGATAGTACATTGTCTGGTGGAGGATGAGAAAGGGAGTAGAGAAGTGGATGATAGTACATTGTCTGGTGGAGGGTGAGAAAGGGAGTAGAGAAGTGGATGATAGTACATTGTCTGGTGGAGGATGAGAAAGGGAGTAGAGAAGTGGATGATAGTACATTGTCTGGTGGAGGATGAGAAAGGGAGTAGAGAAGTGGATGGGAGTACATTGTCTGGTGGAGGGTGAGAAAGGGAGTAGAGAAGTGGATGGGAGTACATTGTCTGGTGGAGGATGAGAAAGGGAGTAGAGAAGTGGATGATAGTACATTGTCTGGTGGAGGATGAGAAAGGGAGGATGAGAAGTGGATGATAGTACATTGTCTGGTGGAGGACCAGAAAGGGAGTAGAGAAGTGGATGATAGTACATTGTCTGGTGGAGGATGAGAAAGGGAGTAGAGAAGTGGATGATAGTACATTGTCTGGTGGAGGATGAGAAAGGGAGGATGAGAAGTGGATGATAGTACATTGTCTGGTGGAGGATGAGAAAGGGAGGATGAGAAGTGGATGATAGTACATTGTCTGGTGCAGGATGAGAAAGGAAGTAGAGAAGTGGATGATAGTACATTGTCTGGTGGAGGATGAGAAAGGGAGGATGAGAAAGGGAGTAGAGAAGTGGATGATAGTACATTGTCTGGTGGAGGACCAGAAAGGGAGTAGAGAAGTGGATGATAGTACATTGTCTGGTGGAGGATGAGAAAGGAAGTAGAGAAGTGGATGATAGTACATTGTCTGGTGGAGGATGAGAAAGGGAGTAGAGAAGTGGATGATAGTACATTGTCTGGTGGAGGATGAGAAAGGGAGTAGAGAAGTGGATGATAGTACATTGTCTGGTGGAGGATGAGAAAGGGAGTAGAGAAGTGGATGATAGTACATTGTCTGGTGGAGGATGAGAAAGGAAGTAGAGAAGTGGATGATAGTACATTGTCTGGTGGAGGATGAGAAAGGGAGTAGAGAAGTGGATGATAGTACATTGTCTGGTGGAGGATGAGAAAGGGAGTAGAGAAGTGGATGATAGTACATTGTCTGGTGGAGGATGAGAAAGGAAGTAGAGAAGTGGATGATAGTACATTGTCTGGTGGAGGATGAGAAAGGGAGTAGAGAAGTGGATGATAGTACATTGTCTGGTGGAGGATGAGAAAGGGAGTAGAGAAGTGGATGATAGTACATTGTCTGGTGGAGGATGAGAAAGGGAGTAGAGAAGTGGATGATAGTACATTGTCTGGTGGAGGATGAGAAAGGAAGTAGAGAAGTGGATGATAGTACATTGTCTGGTGGAGGATGAGAAAGGGAGTAGAGAAGTGGATGATAGTACATTGTCTGGTGGAGGATGAGAAAGGGAGTAGAGAAGTGGATGATAGTACATTGTCTGGTGGAGGATGAGAAAGGGAGGATGAGAAGTGGATGATAGTACATTGTCTGGTGGAGGGTGAGAAAGGGAGTAGAGAAGTGGATGATAGTACATTGTCTGGTGGAGGATGAGAAAGGGAGGATGAGAAGTGGATGATAGTACATTGTCTGGTGGAGGACCAGAAAGGGAGTAGAGAAGTGGATGATAGTACATTGTCTGGTGGAGGATGAGAAAGGGAGTAGAGAAGTGGATGATAGTACATTGTCTGGTGGAGGATGAGAAAGGAAGTAGAGAAGTGGATGATAGTACATTGTCTGGTGGAGGATGAGAAAGGGAGGATGAGAAGTGGATGATAGTACATTGTCTGGTGGAGGACCAGAAAGGGAGTAGAGAAGTGGATGATAGTACATTGTCTGGTGGAGGATGAGAAAGGAAGTAGAGAAGTGGATGATAGTACATTGTCTGGTGGAGGATGAGAAAGGGAGGAGAGAAGTGGATGATAGTACATTGTCTGGTGGAGGATGAGAAAGGGAGTAGAGAAGTGGATGATAGTACATTGTCTGGTGGAGGATGAGAAAGGAAGTAGAGAAGTGGATGATAGTACATTGTCTGGTGGAGGATGAGAAAGGGAGGATGAGAAGTGGATGATAGTACATTGTCTGGTGGAGGACCAGAAAGGGAGTAGAGAAGTGGATGATAGTACATTGTCTGGTGGAGGATGAGAAAGGGAGGATGAGAAGTGGATGATAGTACATTGTCTGGTGGAGGGTGAGAAAGGGAGTAGAGAAGTGGATGATAGTACATTGTCTGGTGGAGGATGAGAAAGGGAGTAGAGAAGTGGATGATAGTACATTGTCTGGTGGAGGGTGAGAAAGGGAGTAGAGAAGTGGATGGGAGTACATTGTCTGGTGGAGGATGAGAAAGGGAGGATGAGAAGTGGATGATAGTACATTGTCTGGTGGAGGATGAGAAAGGGAGTAGAGAAGTGGATGATAGTACATTGTCTGGTGGAGGATGAGAAAGGGAGTAGAGAAGTGGATGATAGTACATTGTCTGGTGGAGGATGAGAAAGGAAGTAGAGAAGTGGATGAGAGTACATTGTCTGGTGGAGGGTGAGAAAGGGAGTAGAGAAGTGGATGGGAGTACATTGTCTGGTGGAGGATGAGAAAGGGAGGATGAGAAGTGGATGATAGTACATTGTCTGGTGGAGGATGAGAAAGGGAGTAGAGAAGTGGATGATAGTACATTGTCTGGTGCAGGATGAGAAAGAGAGTAGAAAAGTGGATGATAGTACATTGTCTGGTGCAGGATGAGAAAGGGAGTAGAGAAGTGGATGATAGTACATTGTCTGGTGGAGGATGAGAAAGGGAGTAGAGAAGTGGATGGGAGTACATTGTCTGGTGGAGGATGAGAAAGGAAGTAGAGAAGTGGATGATAGTACATTGTCTGGTGGAGGATGAGAAAGGGAGTAGAGAAGTGGATGATAGTACATTGTCTGGTGGAGGATGAGAAAGGGAGTAGAGAAGTGGATGATAGTACATTGTCTGGTGGAGGATGAGAAAGGGAGTAGAGAAGTGGATGATAGTACATTGTCTGGTGGAGGATGAGAAAGGGAGTAGAGAAGTGGATGATAGTACATTGTCTGGTGGAGGATGAGAAAGGGAGTAGAGAAGTGGATGATAGTACATTGTCTGGTGGAGGATGAGAAAGGGAGTAGAGAAGTGGATGATAGTACATTGTCTGGTGGAGGATGAGAAAGGAAGTAGAGAAGTGGATGATAGTACATTGTCTGGTGGAGGATGAGAAAGGGAGTAGAGAAGTGGATGGGAGTACATTGTCTGGTGGAGGATGAGAAAGGGAGTAGAGAAGTGGATGATAGTACATTGTCTGGTGGAGGATGAGAAAGGGAGTAGAGAAGTGGATGATAGTACATTGTCTGGTGGAGGATGAGAAAGGGAGTAGAGAAGTGGATGATAGTACATTGTCTGGTGGAGGATGAGAAAGGGAGTAGAGAAGTGGATGATAGTACATTGTCTGGTGGAGGATGAGAAAGGGAGTAGAGAAGTGGATGATAGTACATTGTCTGGTGGAGGATGAGAAAGGGAGTAGAGAAGTGGATGATAGTACATTGTCTGGTGGAGGATGAGAAAGGAAGTAGAGAAGTGGATGATAGTACATTGTCTGGTGGAGGATGAGAAAGGGAGTAGAGAAGTGGATGATAGTACATTGTCTGGTGGAGGATGAGAAAGGAAGTAGAGAAGTGGATGATAGTACATTGTCTGGTGGAGGATGAGAAAGGAAGTAGAGAAGTGGATGATAGTACATTGTCTGGTGGAGGGTGAGAAAGGAAGTAGAGAAGTGGATGATAGTACATTGTCTGGTGGAGGATGAGAAAGGGAGTAGAGAAGTGGATGATAGTACATTGTCTGGTGGAGGACCAGAAAGGAAGTAGAGAAGTGGATGATAGTACATTGTCTGGTGGAGGATGAGAAAGGGAGTAGAGAAGTGGATGATAGTACATTGTCTGGTGGAGGACCAGAAAGGAAGTAGAGAAGTGGATGATAGTACATTGTCTGGTGGAGGATGAGAAAGGGAGTAGAGAAGTGGATGATAGTACATTGTCTGGTGGAGGATGAGAAAGGGAGTAGAGAAGTGGATGATAGTACATTGTCTGGTGGAGGACCAGAAAGGAAGTAGAGAAGTGGATGATAGTACATTGTCTGGTGGAGGATGAGAAAGGGAGTAGAGAAGTGGATGATAGTACATTGTCTGGTGGAGGACCAGAAAGGGAGTAGAGAAGTGGATGATAGTACATTGTCTGGTGGAGGACCAGAAAGGAAGTAGAGAAGTGGATGATAGTACATTGTCTGGTGGAGGACCAGAAAGGAAGTAGAGAAGTGGATGATAGTACATTGTCTGGTGGAGGATGAGAAAGGGAGTAGAGAAGTGGATGATAGTACATTGTCTGGTGGAGGATGAGAAAGGGAGTAGAGAAGTGGATGATAGTACATTGTCTGGTGGAGGACCAGAAAGGAAGTAGAGAAGTGGATGATAGTACATTGTCTGGTGGAGGATGAGAAAGGGAGTAGAGAAGTGGATGATAGTACATTGTCTGGTGGAGGATGAGAAAGGGAGTAGAGAAGTGGATGATAGTACATTGTCTGGTGGAGGACCAGAAAGGAAGTAGAGAAGTGGATGATAGTACATTGTCTGGTGGAGGATGAGAAAGGGAGTAGAGAAGTGGATGATAGTACATTGTCTGGTGGAGGACCAGAAAGGGAGTAGAGAAGTGGATGATAGTACATTGTCTGGTGGAGGGTGAGAAAGGGAGTAGAGAAGTGGATGATAGTACATTGTCTGGTGGAGGACCAGAAAGGAAGTAGAGAAGTGGATGATAGTACATTGTCTGGTGGAGGGTGAGAAAGGAAGTAGAGAAGTGGATGATAGTACATTGTCTAGTGGAGGACCAGAAAGGAAGTAGAGAAGTGGATGATAGTACATTGTCTGGTGGAGGATGAGAAAGGAAGTAGAGAAGTGGATGATAGTACATTGTCTGGTGGAGGGTGAGAAAGGAAGTAGAGAAGTGGATGATAGTACATTGTCTGGTGGAGGACCAGAAAGGAAGTAGAGAAGTGGATGATAGTACATTGTCTGGTGGAGGATGAGAAAGGGAGTAGAGAAGTGGATGATAGTACATTGTCTGGTGGAGGATGAGAAAGGGAGGATGAGAAGTGGATGATAGTACATTGTCTGGTGGAGGATGAGAAAGGGAGTAGAGAAGTGGATGATAGTACATTGTCTGGTGGAGGATGAGAAAGGGAGGATGAGAAGTGGATGATAGTACATTGTCTGGTGGAGGACCAGAAAGGGAGTAGAGAAGTGGATGATAGTACATTGTCTGGTGGAGGATGAGAAAGGGAGTAGAGAAGTGGATGATAGTACATTGTCTGGTGGAGGATGAGAAAGGGAGGATGAGAAGTGGATGATAGTACATTGTCTGGTGGAGGATGAGAAAGGGAGTAGAGAAGTGGATGGGAGTACATTGTCTGGTGGAGGGTGAGAAAGGGAGGATGAGAAGTGGATGGTAGTACATTGTCTGGTGGAGGGTGAGAAAGGGAGGATGAGAAGTGGATGAGAGTACATTGTCTGGTGGAGGATGAGAAAGGGAGTAGAGAAGTGGATGATAGTACATTGTCTGGTGGAGGACCAGAAAGGGAGTAGAGAAGTGGATGATAGTACATTGTCTGGTGGAGGATGAGAAAGGGAGTAGAGAAGTGGATGGGAGTACATTGTCTGGTGGAGGGTGAGAAAGGGAGTAGAGAAGTGGATGATAGTACATTGTCTGGTGGAGGATGAGAAAGGGAGTAGAGAAGTGGATGATAGTACATTGTCTGGTGGAGGATGAGAAAGGGAGTAGAGAAGTGGATGGGAGTACATTGTCTGGTGGAGGGTGAGAAAGGGAGTAGAGAAGTGGATGGGAGTACATTGTCTGGTGGAGGGTGAGAAAGGGAGTAGAGAAGTGGATGATAGTACATTGTCTGGTGGAGGATGAGAAAGGGAGTAGAGAAGTGGATGATAGTACATTGTCTGGTGGAGGATGAGAAAGGGAGTAGAGAAGTGGATGATAGTACATTGTCTGGTGGAGGATGAGAAAGGGAGTAGAGAAGTGGATGGGAGTACATTGTCTGGTGGAGGATGAGAAAGGGAGTAGAGAAGTGGATGGGAGTACATTGTCTGGTGGAGGATGAGAAAGGGAGTAGAGAAGTGGATGATAGTACATTATCTGGTGGAGGGTGAGAAAGGGAGGATGAGAAGTGGATGATAGTACATTGTCTGGTGGAGGATGAGAAAGGGAGTAGAGAAGTGGATGATAGTACATTGTCTGGTGGAGGATGAGAAAGGGAGTAGAGAAGTGGATGATAGTACATTGTCTGGTGGAGGATGAGAAAGGAAGTAGAGAAGTGGATGATAGTACATTATCTGGTGGAGGGTGAGAAAGGGAGGATGAGAAGTGGATGATAGTACATTGTCTGGTGGAGGATGAGAAAGGGAGTAGAGAAGTGGATGATAGTACATTGTCTGGTGGAGGATGAGAAAGGGAGTAGAGAAGTGGATGATAGTACATTGTCTGGTGGAGGATGAGAAAGGGAGTAGAGAAGTGGATGATAGTACATTGTCTGGTGGAGGATGAGAAAGGGAGGATGAGAAGTGGATGATAGTACATTATCTGGTGGAGGGTGAGAAAGGGAGGATGAGAAGTGGATGATAGTACATTGTCTGGTGGAGGATGAGAAAGGGAGGATGAGAAGTGGATGATAGTACATTGTCTGGTGGAGGATGAGAAAGGGAGTAGAGAAGTGGATGATAGTACATTGTCTGGTGGAGGATGAGAAAGGGAGGATGAGAAGTGGATGATAGTACATTGTCTGGTGGAGGATGAGAAAGGGAGTAGAGAAGTGGATGATAGTACATTGTCTGGTGGAGGATGAGAAAGGGAGGATGAGAAGTGGATGATAGTACATTGTCTGGTGGAGGATGAGAAAGGGAGGAGAGAAGTGGATGGGAGTACATTGTCTGGTGGAGGAACAGAAAGGGAGTAGAGAAGTGGATGATAGTACATTGTCTGGTGGAGGATGAGAAAGGGAGTAGAGAAGTGGATGATAGTACATTGTCTGGTGGAGGATGAGAAAGGGAGTAGAGAAGTGGATGGGAGTACATTGTCTGGTGGAGGATGAGAAAGGGAGTAGAGAAGTGGATGATAGTACATTGTCTGGTGGAGGATGAGAAAGGAAGGAGAGAAGTGGATGATAGTACATTGTCTGGTGGAGGATGAGAAAGGGAGGATGAGAAGTGGATGATAGTACATTGTCTGGTGGAGGATGAGAAAGGGAGGATGAGAAGTGGATGATAGTACATTGTCTGGTGGAGGATGAGAAAGGAAGGAGAGAAGTGGATGATAGTACATTGTCTGGTGGAGGATGAGAAAGGGAGTAGAGAAGTGGATGATAGTACATTGTCTGGTGGAGGATGAGAAAGGGAGGATGAGAAGTGGATGATAGTACATTGTCTGGTGGAGGATGAGAAAGGGAGTAGAGAAGTGGATGATAGTACATTGTCTGGTGGAGGATGAGAAAGGGAGGATGAGAAGTGGATGATAGTACATTGTCTGGTGGAGGATGAGAAAGGGAGGATGAGAAGTGGATGATAGTACATTGTCTGGTGGAGGGTGAGAAAGGGAGTAGAGAAGTGGATGATAGTACATTGTCTGGTGGAGGATGAGAAAGGGAGTAGAGAAGTGGATGATAGTACATTGTCTGGTGGAGGATGAGAAAGGGAGTAGAGAAGTGGATGAGAGTACATTGTCTGGTGGAGGATGAGAAAGGGAGTAGAGAAGTGGATGAGAGTACATTGTCTGGTGGAGGATGAGAAAGGAAGGAGAGAAGTGGATGATAGTACATTGTCTGGTGGAGGATGAGAAAGGGAGGAGAGAAGTGGATGGGAGTACATTGTCTGGTGGAGGATGAGAAAGGGAGTAGAGAAGTGGATGATAGTACATTGTCTGGTGGAGGACCAGAAAGGGAGGAGAGAAGTGGATGATAGTACATTGTCTGGTGGAGGACCAGAAAGGGAGTAGAGAAGTGGATGATAGTACATTGTCTGGTGGAGGACCAGAAAGGGAGGAGAGAAGTGGATGATAGTACATTGTCTGGTGGAGGATGAGAAAGGGAGGAGAGAAGTGGATGATAGTACATTGTCTGGTGGAGGATGAGAAAGGGAGGAGAGAAGTGGATGATAGTACATTGTCTGGTGGAGGACCAGAAAGGGAGGAGAGAAGTGGATGATAGTACATTGTCTGGTGGAGGACCAGAAAGGGAGGAGAGAAGTGGATGATAGTACATTGTCTGGTGGAGGATGAGAAAGGGAGTAGAGAAGTGGATGATAGTACATTGTCTGGTGGAGGACCAGAAAGGGAGGAGAGAAGTGGATGATAGTACATTGTCTGGTGGAGGACCAGAAAGGGAGTAGAGAAGTGGATGATAGTACATTGTCTGGTGGAGGATGAGAAAGGGAGGATGAGAAGTGGATGATAGTACATTGTCTGGTGGAGGATGAGAAAGGGAGTAGAGAAGTGGATGATAGTACATTGTCTGGTGGAGGATGAGAAAGGGAGTAGAGAAGTGGATGAGAGTACATTGTCTGGTGGAGGATGAGAAAGGAAGGAGAGAAGTGGATGATAGTACATTGTCTGGTGGAGGATGAGAAAGGGAGGAGAGAAGTGGATGGGAGTACATTGTCTGGTGGAGGATGAGAAAGGGAGTAGAGAAGTGGATGATAGTACATTGTCTGGTGGAGGATGAGAAAGGGAGGATGAGAAGTGGATGATAGTACATTGTCTGGTGGAGGATGAGAAAGGGAGTAGAGAAGTGGATGATAGTACATTGTCTGGTGGAGGATGAGAAAGGGAGTAGAGAAGTGGATGAGAGTACATTGTCTGGTGGAGGATGAGAAAGGAAGGAGAGAAGTGGATGATAGTACATTGTCTGGTGGAGGATGAGAAAGGGAGGAGAGAAGTGGATGGGAGTACATTGTCTGGTGGAGGATGAGAAAGGGAGTAGAGAAGTGGATGATAGTACATTGTCTGGTGGAGGACCAGAAAGGGAGGAGAGAAGTGGATGATAGTACATTGTCTGGTGGAGGACCAGAAAGGGAGTAGAGAAGTGGATGATAGTACATTGTCTGGTGGAGGACCAGAAAGGGAGGAGAGAAGTGGATGATAGTACATTGTCTGGTGGAGGATGAGAAAGGGAGGAGAGAAGTGGATGATAGTACATTGTCTGGTGGAGGATGAGAAAGGGAGGAGAGAAGTGGATGATAGTACATTGTCTGGTGGAGGACCAGAAAGGGAGGAGAGAAGTGGATGATAGTACATTGTCTGGTGGAGGACCAGAAAGGGAGGAGAGAAGTGGATGATAGTACATTGTCTGGTGGAGGATGAGAAAGGGAGTAGAGAAGTGGATGATAGTACATTGTCTGGTGGAGGACCAGAAAGGGAGGAGAGAAGTGGATGATAGTACATTGTCTGGTGGAGGACCAGAAAGGGAGTAGAGAAGTGGATGATAGTACATTGTCTGGTGGAGGACCAGAAAGGGAGGAGAGAAGTGGATGATAGTACATTGTCTGGTGGAGGATGAGAAAGGGAGGAGAGAAGTGGATGATAGTACATTGTCTGGTGGAGGATGAGAAAGGGAGGAGAGAAGTGGATGATAGTACATTGTCTGGTGGAGGACCAGAAAGGGAGGAGAGAAGTGGATGATAGTACATTGTCTGGTGGAGGACCAGAAAGGGAGGAGAGAAGTGGATGATAGTACATTGTCTGGTGGAGGAACAGAAAGGGAGTAGAGAAGTGGATGATAGTACATTGTCTGGTGGAGGACCAGAAAGGGAGGAGAGAAGTGGATGATAGTACATTGTCTGGTGGAGGATGAGAAAGGGAGGATGAGAAGTGGATGATAGTACATTGTCTGGTGGAGGGTGAGAAAGGGAGTAGAGAAGTGGATGATAGTACATTGTCTGGTGGAGGATGAGAAAGGGAGTAGAGAAGTGGATGATAGTACATTGTCTGGTGGAGGATGAGAAAGGGAGTAGAGAAGTGGATGATAGTACATTGTCTGGTGGAGGATGAGAAAGGGAGTAGAGAAGTGGATGATAGTACATTGTCTGGTGGAGGACCAGAAAGGAAGTAGAGAAGTGGATGATAGTACATTGTCTGGTGGAGGGTGAGAAAGGGAGTAGAGAAGTGGATGATAGTACATTGTCTGGTGGAGGATGAGAAAGGGAGGAGAGAAGTGGATGATAGTACATTGTCTGGTGGAGGATGAGAAAGGGAGTAGAGAAGTGGATGATAGTACATTGTCTGGTGGAGGGTGAGAAAGGGAGGATGAGAAGTGGATGATAGTACATTGTCTGGTGGAGGGTGAGAAAGGGAGTAGAGAAGTGGATGATAGTACATTGTCTGGTGGAGGGTGAGAAAGGGAGGATGAGAAGTGGATGATAGTACATTGTCTGGTGGAGGGTGAGAAAGGAAGTAGAGAAGTGGATGATAGTACATTGTGTGGTGGAGGATGAGAAAGGGAGTAGAGAAGTGGATGATAGTACATTGTCTGGTGGAGGGTGAGAAAGGAAGTAGAGAAGTGGATGATAGTACATTGTCTGGTGGAGGATGAGAAAGGGAGTAGAGAAGTGGATGATAGTACATTGTCTGGTGGAGGATGAGAAAGGGAGTAGAGAAGTGGATGATAGTACATTGTCTGGTGGAGGGTGAGAAAGGGAGTAGAGAAGTGGATGATAGTACATTGTCTGGTGGAGGATGAGAAAGGGAGTAGAGAAGTGGATGATAGTACATTGTCTGGTGGAGGATGAGAAAGGGAGTAGAGAAGTGGATGATAGTACATTGTCTGGTGGAGGGTGAGAAAGGGAGTAGAGAAGTGGATGATAGTACATTGTCTGGTGGAGGGTGAGAAAGGGAGTAGAGAAGTGGATGATAGTACATTGTCTGGTGGAGGGTGAGAAAGGGAGTAGAGAAGTGGATGATAGTACATTGTCTGGTGGAGGATGAGAAAGGGAGTAGAGAAGTGGATGATAGTACATTGTCTGGTGGAGGGTGAGAAAGGGAGTAGAGAAGTGGATGATAGTACATTGTCTGGTGGAGGATGAGAAAGGGAGTAGAGAAGTGGATGATAGTACATTGTCTGGTGGAGGATGAGAAAGGGAGTAGAGAAGTGGATGATAGTACATTGTCTGGTGGAGGGTGAGAAAGGGAGGATGAGAAGTGGATGATAGTACATTGTCTGGTGGAGGGTGAGAAAGGAAGTAGAGAAGTGGATGATAGTACATTGTCTGGTGGAGGGTGAGAAAGGGAGGATGAGAAGTGGATGATAGTACATTGTCTGGTGGAGGATGAGAAAGGGAGTAGAGAAGTGGATGATAGTACATTGTCTGGTGGAGGGTGAGAAAGGGAGGATGAGAAGTGGATGATAGTACATTGTCTGGTGGAGGGTGAGAAAGGAAGTAGAGAAGTGGATGATAGTACATTGTCTGGTGGAGGATGAGAAAGGGAGTAGAGAAGTGGATGATAGTACATTGTCTGGTGGAGGGTGAGAAAGGGAGTAGAGAAGTGGATGATAGTACATTGTCTGGTGGAGGGTGAGAAAGGGAGTAGAGAAGTGGATGATAGTACATTGTCTGGTGGAGGGTGAGAAAGGGAGTAGAGAAGTGGATGATAGTACATTGTCTGGTGGAGGATGAGAAAGGGAGTAGAGAAGTGGATGATAGTACATTGTCTGGTGGAGGGTGAGAAAGGGAGGATGAGAAGTGGATGATAGTACATTGTCTGGTGGAGGGTGAGAAAGGAAGTAGAGAAGTGGATGATAGTACATTGTCTGGTGGAGGATGAGAAAGGGAGTAGAGAAGTGGATGATAGTACATTGTCTGGTGGAGGGTGAGAAAGGAAGTAGAGAAGTGGATGATAGTACATTGTCTGGTGGAGGATGAGAAAGGGAGTAGAGAAGTGGATGATAGTACATTGTCTGGTGGAGGGTGAGAAAGGGAGGATGAGAAGTGGATGATAGTACATTGTCTGGTGGAGGGTGAGAAAGGAAGTAGAGAAGTGGATGATAGTACATTGTCTGGTGGAGGGTGAGAAAGGGAGTAGAGAAGTGGATGATAGTACATTGTCTGGTGGAGGGTGAGAAAGGGAGTAGAGAAGTGGATGATAGTACATTGTCTGGTGGAGGATGAGAAAGGGAGTAGAGAAGTGGATGATAGTACATTGTCTGGTGGAGGGTGAGAAAGGGAGGATGAGAAGTGGATGATAGTACATTGTCTGGTGGAGGGTGAGAAAGGAAGTAGAGAAGTGGATGATAGTACATTGTCTGGTGGAGGATGAGAAAGGGAGTAGAGAAGTGGATGATAGTACATTGTCTGGTGGAGGGTGAGAAAGGGAGTAGAGAAGTGGATGATAGTACATTGTCTGGTGGAGGATGAGAAAGGGAGTAGAGAAGTGGATGATAGTACATTGTCTGGTGGAGGGTGAGAAAGGGAGTAGAGAAGTGGATGATAGTACATTGTCTGGTGGAGGATGAGAAAGGGAGTAGAGAAGTGGATGATAGTACATTGTCTGGTGGAGGATGAGAAAGGGAGTAGAGAAGTGGATGATAGTACATTGTCTGGTGGAGGGTGAGAAAGGGAGGATGAGAAGTGGATGATAGTACATTGTCTGGTGGAGGGTGAGAAAGGAAGTAGAGAAGTGGATGATAGTACATTGTCTGGTGGAGGATGAGAAAGGGAGGATGAGAAGTGGATGATAGTACATTGTCTGGTGGAGGGTGAGAAAGGGAGTAGAGAAGTGGATGATAGTACATTGTCTGGTGGAGGATGAGAAAGGGAGTAGAGAAGTGGATGATAGTACATTGTCTGGTGGAGGATGAGAAAGGGAGGATGAGAAGTGGATGATAGTACATTGTGTGGTGGAGGGTGAGAAAGGGAGTAGAGAAGTGGATGATAGTACATTGTCTGGTGGAGGATGAGAAAGGGAGTAGAGAAGTGGATGATAGTACATTGTCTGGTGGAGGGTGAGAAAGGAAGTAGAGAAGTGGATGATAGTACATTGTCTGGTGGAGGATGAGAAAGGGAGTAGAGAAGTGGATGATAGTACATTGTCTGGTGGAGGGTGAGAAAGGAAGTAGAGAAGTGGATGATAGTACATTGTCTGGTGGAGGATGAGAAAGGGAGTAGAGAAGTGGATGATAGTACATTGTCTGGTGGAGGATGAGAAAGGGAGTAGAGAAGTGGATGATAGTACATTGTCTGGTGGAGGGTGAGAAAGGAAGTAGAGAAGTGGATGATAGTACATTGTCTGGTGGAGGATGAGAAAGGGAGTAGAGAAGTGGATGATAGTACATTGTCTGGTGGAGGGTGAGAAAGGAAGTAGAGAAGTGGATGATAGTACATTGTCTGGTGGAGGATGAGAAAGGGAGTAGAGAAGTGGATGATAGTACATTGTCTGGTGGAGGATGAGAAAGGGAGTAGAGAAGTGGATGATAGTACATTGTCTGGTGGAGGGTGAGAAAGGAAGTAGAGAAGTGGATGATAGTACATTGTCTGGTGGAGGATGAGAAAGGGAGGATGAGAAGTGGATGATAGTACATTGTCTGGTGGAGGGTGAGAAAGGAAGTAGAGAAGTGGATGATAGTACATTGTCTGGTGGAGGATGAGAAAGGGAGTAGAGAAGTGGATGATAGTACATTGTCTGGTGGAGGATGAGAAAGGGAGTAGAGAAGTGGATGATAGTACATTGTCTGGTGGAGGATGAGAAAGGGAGTAGAGAAGTGGATGATAGTACATTGTCTGGTGGAGGATGAGAAAGGGAGTAGAGAAGTGGATGATAGTACATTGTCTGGTGGAGGATGAGAAAGGGAGTAGAGAAGTGGATGATAGTACATTGTCTGGTGGAGGGTGAGAAAGGAAGTAGAGAAGTGGATGATAGTACATTGTCTGGTGGAGGATGAGAAAGGGAGGATGAGAAGTGGATGATAGTACATTGTCTGGTGGAGGGTGAGAAAGGAAGTAGAGAAGTGGATGATAGTACATTGTCTGGTGGAGGATGAGAAAGGGAGTAGAGAAGTGGATGATAGTACATTGTCTGGTGGAGGATGAGAAAGGGAGGATGAGAAGTGGATGATAGTACATTGTCTGGTGGAGGATGAGAAAGGAAGTAGAGAAGTGGATGATAGTACATTGTCTGGTGGAGGATGAGAAAGGGAGGATGAGAAGTGGATGATAGTACATTGTCTGGTGGAGGATGAGAAAGGGAGTAGAGAAGTGGATGATAGTACATTGTCTGGTGGAGGATGAGAAAGGGAGTAGAGAAGTGGATGATAGTACATTGTCTGGTGGAGGATGAGAAAGGGAGTAGAGAAGTGGATGATAGTACATTGTCTGGTGGAGGGTGAGAAAGGGAGTAGAGAAGTGGATGATAGTACATTGTCTGGTGGAGGGTGAGAAAGGGAGTAGAGAAGTGGATGATAGTACATTGTCTGGTGGAGGATGAGAAAGGGAGTAGAGAAGTGGATGATAGTACATTGTCTGGTGGAGGATGAGAAAGGGAGTAGAGAAGTGGATGATAGTACATTGTCTGGTGGAGGGTGAGAAAGGGAGTAGAGAAGTGGATGATAGTACATTGTCTGGTGGAGGATGAGAAAGGGAGTAGAGAAGTGGATGGGAGTACATTGTCTGGTGGAGGATGAGAAAGGGAGTAGAGAAGTGGATGGGAGTACATTGTCTGGTGGAGGATGAGAAAGGGAGTAGAGAAGTGGATGGGAGTACATTGTCTGGTGGAGGATGAGAAAGGGAGGATGAGAAGTGGATGATAGTACATTGTCTGGTGGAGGATGTGAAAGGGAGTAGAGAAGTGGATGATAGTACATTGTCTGGTGGAGGATGAGAAAGGGAGGATGAGAAGTGGATGATAGTACATTGTCTGGTGGAGGATGAGAAAGGGAGTAGAGAAGTGGATGATAGTACATTGTCTGGTGGAGGATGAGAAAGGGAGTAGAGAAGTGGATGATAGTACATTGTCTGGTGGAGGATGAGAAAGGGAGGATGAGAAGTGGATGATAGTACATTGTCTGGTGGAGGATGAGAAAGGGAGTAGAGAAGTGGATGATAGTACATTGTCTGGTGGAGGATGAGAAAGGAAGTAGAGAAGTGGATGATAGTACATTGTCTGGTGGAGGATGAGAAAGGGAGTAGACAAGTGGATGATAGTACATTGTCTGGTGGAGGATGAGAAAGGAAGTAGAGAAGTGGATGATAGTACATTGTCTGGTGGAGGATGAGAAAGGGAGGATGAGAAGTGGATGATAGTACATTGTCTGGTGGAGGATGAGAAAGGGAGTAGAGAAGTGGATGATAGTACATTGTCTGGTGGAGGATGAGAAAGGGAGTAGAGAAGTGGATGATAGTACATTGTCTGGTGGAGGGTGAGAAAGGGAGTAGAGAAGTGGATGATAGTACATTGTCTGGTGGAGGGTGAGAAAGGGAGTAGAGAAGTGGATGATAGTACATTGTCTGGTGGAGGATGAGAAAGGGAGTAGAGAAGTGGATGATAGTACATTGTCTGGTGGAGGATGAGAAAGGGAGGATGAGAAGTGGATGATAGTACATTGTCTGGTGGAGGATGAGAAAGGGAGTAGAGAAGTGGATGATAGTACATTGTCTGGTGGAGGATGAGAAAGGGAGGATGAGAAGTGGATGATAGTACATTGTCTGGTGGAGGATGAGAAAGGAAGTAGAGAAGTGGATGATAGTACATTGTCTGGTGGAGGATGAGAAAGGGAGGATGAGAAGTGGATGATAGTACATTGTCTGGTGGAGGATGAGAAAGGGAGTAGAGAAGTGGATGATAGTACATTGTCTGGTGGAGGATGAGAAAGGGAGTAGAGAAGTGGATGATAGTACATTGTCTGGTGGAGGGTGAGAAAGGGAGTAGAGAAGTGGATGATAGTACATTGTCTGGTGGAGGGTGAGAAAGGGAGTAGAGAAGTGGATGAGAGTACATTGTCTGGTGGAGGATGAGAAAGGGAGGATGAGAAGTGGATGATAGTACATTGTCTGGTGGAGGATGAGAAAGGGAGGATGAGAAGTGGATGATAGTACATTGTCTGGTGGAGGATGAGAAAGGGAGGATGAGAAGTGGATGATAGTACATTGTCTGGTGGAGGATGAGAAAGGGAGTAGAGAAGTGGATGATAGTACATTGTCTGGTGGAGGATGAGAAAGGGAGGAGAGAAGTGGATGATAGTACATTGTCTGGTGGAGGATGAGAAAGGGAGTAGAGAAGTGGATGATAGTACATTGTCTGGTGGAGGATGAGAAAGGGAGGATGAGAAGTGGATGATAGTACATTGTCTGGTGGAGGATGAGAAAGGGAGTAGAGAAGTGGATGATAGTACATTGTCTGGTGGAGGATGAGAAAGGGAGTAGAGAAGTGGATGATAGTACATTGTCTGGTGGAGGATGAGAAAGGGAGTAGAGAAGTGGATGATAGTACATTGTCTGGTGGAGGATGAGAAAGGGAGTAGAGAAGTGGATGATAGTACATTGTCTGGTGGAGGATGAGAAAGGGAGTAGAGAAGTGGATGATAGTACATTGTCTGGTGGAGGATGAGAAAGGGAGTAGAGAAGTGGATGATAGTACATTGTCTGGTGGAGGATGAGAAAGGGAGTAGAGAAGTGGATGATAGTACATTGTCTGGTGGAGGATGAGAAAGGGAGGATGAGAAGTGGATGATAGTACATTGTCTGGTGGAGGAACAGAAAGGGAGTAGAGAAGTGGATGATAGTACATTGTCTGGTGGAGGATGAGAAAGGGAGGATGAGAAGTGGATGATAGTACATTGTCTGGTGGAGGAACAGAAAGGGAGTAGAGAAGTGGATGATAGTACATTGTCTGGTGGAGGATGAGAAAGGGAGTAGAGAAGTGGATGGGAGTACATTGTCTGGTGGAGGATGAGAAAGGGAGTAGAGAAGTGGATGATAGTACATTGTCTGGTGGAGGATGAGAAAGGGAGTAGAGAAGTGGATGATAGTACATTGTCTGGTGGAGGATGAGAAAGGGAGTAGAGAAGTGGATGATAGTACATTGTCTGGTGGAGGATGAGAAAGGAAGGATGAGAAGTGGATGATAGTACATTGTCTGGTGGAGGATGAGAAAGGGAGGATGAGAAGTGGATGATAGTACATTGTCTGGTGGAGGAACAGAAAGGGAGTAGAGAAGTGGATGATAGTACATTGTCTGGTGGAGGATGAGAAAGGGAGTAGAGAAGTGGATGGGAGTACATTGTCTGGTGGAGGATGAGAAAGGGAGGATGAGAAGTGGATGATAGTACATTGTCTGGTGGAGGACCAGAAAGGGAGTAGAGAAGTGGATGATAGTACATTGTCTGGTGGAGGACCAGAAAGGGAGTAGAGAAGTGGATGATAGTACATTGTCTGGTGGAGGATGAGAAAGGGAGCAGAGAAGTGGATGATAGTACATTGTCTGGTGGAGGATGAGAAAGGGAGTAGAGAAGTGGATGATAGTACATTGTCTGGTGGAGGATGAGAAAGGGAGTAGAGAAGTGGATGATAGTACATTGTCTGGTGGAGGATGAGAAAGGGAGGATGAGAAGTGGATGATAGTACATTGTCTGGTGGAGGATGAGAAAGGGAGTAGAGAAGTGGATGATAGTACATTGTCTGGTGGAGGATGAGAAAGGGAGTAGAGAAGTGGATGATAGTACATTGTCTGGTGGAGGATGAGAAAGGGAGTAGAGAAGTGGATGATAGTACATTGTCTGGTGGAGGATGAGAAAGGGAGTAGAGAAGTGGATGAGAGTACATTGTCTGGTGGAGGATGAGAAAGGGAGTAGAGAAGTGGATGAGAGTACATTGTCTGGTGGAGGATGAGAAAGGGAGGATGAGAAGTGGATGTGAGTACATTGTCTGGTGGAGGACCAGAAAGGGAGTAGAGAAGTGGATGATAGTACATTGTCTGGTGGAGGATGAGAAAGGGAGTAGAGAAGTGGATGATAGTACATTGTCTGGTGGAGGATGAGAAAGGGAGTAGAGAAGTGGATGGGAGTACATTGTCTGGTGGAGGACCAGAAAGGGAGTAGAGAAGTGGATGATAGTACATTGTCTGGTGGAGGATGAGAAAGGGAGTAGAGAAGTGGATGATAGTACATTGTCTGGTGGAGGATGAGAAAGGGAGTAGAGAAGTGGATGGGAGTACATTGTCTGGTGGAGGACCAGAAAGGGAGTAGAGAAGTGGATGATAGTACATTGTCTGGTGGAGGATGAGAAAGGGAGTAGAGAAGTGGATGGGAGTACATTGTCTGGTGGAGGATGAGAAAGGGAGTAGAGAAGTGGATGATAGTACATTGTCTGGTGGAGGATGAGAAAGGGAGGATGAGAAGTGGATGAGAGTACATTGTCTGGTGGAGGATGAGAAAGGGAGTAGAGAAGTGGATGGGAGTACATTGTCTGGTGGAGGACCAGAAAGGGAGTAGAGAAGTGGATGATAGTACATTGTCTGGTGGAGGATGAGAAAGGGAGGATGAGAAGTGGATGAGAGTACATTGTCTGGTGGAGGATGAGAAAGGGAGTAGAGAAGTGGATGGGAGTACATTGTCTGGTGGAGGACCAGAAAGGGAGTAGAGAAGTGGATGATAGTACATTGTCTGGTGGAGGATGAGAAAGGGAGGATGAGAAGTGGATGAGAGTACATTGTCTGGTGGAGGATGAGAAAGGGAGTAGAGAAGTGGATGGGAGTACATTGTCTGGTGGAGGACCAGAAAGGGAGTAGAGAAGTGGATGATAGTACATTGTCTGGTGGAGGATGAGAAAGGGAGTAGAGAAGTGGATGATAGTACATTGTCTGGTGGAGGACCAGAAAGGGAGTAGAGAAGTGGATGATAGTACATTGTCTGGTGGAGGATGAGAAAGGGAGTAGAGAAGTGGATGATAGTACATTGTCTGGTGGAGGACCAGAAAGGGAGTAGAGAAGTGGATGATAGTACATTGTCTGGTGGAGGATGAGAAAGGGAGTAGAGAAGTGGATGTGAGTACATTGTCTGGTGGAGGATGAGAAAGGGAGTAGAGAAGTGGATGATAGTACATTGTCTGGTGGAGGATGAGAAAGGGAGTAGAGAAGTGGATGATAGTACATTGTCTGGTGGAGGACCAGAAAGGAAGTAGAGAAGTGGATGATAGTACATTGTCTGGTGGAGGATGAGAAAGGGAGTAGAGAAGTGGATGATAGTACATTGTCTGGTGGAGGATGAGAAAGGGAGTAGAGAAGTGGATGATAGTACATTGTCTGGTGGAGGATGAGAAAGGGAGTAGAGAAGTGGATGGGAGTACATTGTCTGGTGGAGGACCAGAAAGGGAGTAGAGAAGTGGATGATAGTACATTGTCTGGTGGAGGATGAGAAAGGGAGTAGAGAAGTGGATGTGAGTACATTGTCTGGTGGAGGACCAGAAAGGGAGTAGAGAAGTGGATGATAGTACATTGTCTGGTGGAGGATGAGAAAGGGAGTAGAGAAGTGGATGATAGTACATTGTCTGGTGGAGGATGAGAAAGGGAGTAGAGAAGTGGATGATAGTACATTGTCTGGTGGAGGATGAGAAAGGGAGTAGAGAAGTGGATGATAGTACATTGTCTGGTGGAGGACCAGAAAGGGAGTAGAGAAGTGGATGTGAGTACATTGTCTGGTGGAGGATGAGAAAGGGAGTAGAGAAGTGGATGATAGTACATTGTCTGGTGGAGGACCAGAAAGGGAGTAGAGAAGTGGATGATAGTACATTGTCTGGTGGAGGATGAGAAAGGGAGTAGAGAAGTGGATGTGAGTACATTGTCTGGTGGAGGACCAGAAAGGGAGTAGAGAAGTGGATGATAGTACATTGTCTGGTGGAGGATGAGAAAGGGAGTAGAGAAGTGGATGATAGTACATTGTCTGGTGGAGGATGAGAAAGGGAGTAGAGAAGTGGATGATAGTACATTGTCTGGTGGAGGACCAGAAAGGGAGTAGAGAAGTGGATGATAGTACATTGTCTGGTGGAGGATGAGAAAGGGAGTAGAGAAGTGGATGTGAGTACATTGTCTGGTGGAGGATGAGAAAGGGAGTAGAGAAGTGGATGATAGTACATTGTCTGGTGGAGGGTGAGAAAGGGAGTAGAGAAGTGGATGATAGTACATTGTCTGGTGGAGGATGAGAAAGGGAGTAGAGAAGTGGATGATAGTACATTGTCTGGTGGAGGATGAGAAAGGGAGGATGAGAAGTGGATGATAGTACATTGTCTGGTGGAGGATGAGAAAGGGAGTAGAGAAGTGGATGATAGTACATTGTCTGGTGGAGGATGAGAAAGGGAGTAGAGAAGTGGATGATAGTACATTGTCTGGTGGAGGATGAGAAAGGGAGTAGAGAAGTGGATGATAGTACATTGTCTGGTGGAGGATGAGAAAGGGAGTAGAGAAGTGGATGATAGTACATTGTCTGGTGGAGGATGAGAAAGGGAGTAGAGAAGTGGATGATAGTACATTGTCTGGTGGAGGGCCAGAAAGGGAGTAGAGAAGTGGATGATAGTACATTGTCTGGTGGAGGATGAGAAAGGGAGTAGAGAAGTGGATGATAGTACATTGTCTGGTGGAGGGCCAGAAAGGGAGTAGAGAAGTGGATGATAGTACATTGTCTGGTGGAGGATGAGAAAGGGAGTAGAGAAGTGGATGATAGTACATTGTCTGGTGGAGGATGAGAAAGGGAGTAGAGAAGTGGATGATAGTACATTGTCTGGTGGAGGGCCAGAAAGGGAGTAGAGAAGTGGATGATAGTACATTGTCTGGTGGAGGATGAGAAAGGGAGTAGAGAAGTGGATGATAGTACATTGTCTGGTGGAGGGTGAGAAAGGGAGTAGAGAAGTGGATGAGAGTACATTGTCTGGTGGAGGATGAGAAAGGGAGTAGAGAAGTGGATGATAGTACATTGTCTGGTGGAGGATGAGAAAGGAAGTAGAGAAGTGGATGATAGTACATTGTCTGGTGGAGGATGAGAAAGGGAGTAGAGAAGGGGATGGGAGTACATTGTCTGGTGGAGGATGAGAAAGGAAGTAGAGAAGTGGATGATAGTACATTGTCTGGTGGAGGATGAGAAAGGAAGTAGAGAAGTGGATGATAGTACATTGTCTGGTGGAGGGTGAGAAAGGGAGTAGAGAAGTGGATGATAGTACATTGTCTGGTGGAGGATGAGAAAGGGAGTAGAGAAGTGGATGATAGTACATTGTGTGGTGGAGGATGAGAAAGGGAGTAGAGAAGTGGATGATAGTACATTGTCTGGTGGAGGATGAGAAAGGGAGTAGAGAAGGGGATGGGAGTACATTGTCTGGTGGAGGATGAGAAAGGAAGTAGAGAAGTGGATGATAGTACATTGTCTGGTGGAGGATGAGAAAGGAAGTAGAGAAGTGGATGATAGTACATTGTCTGGTGGAGGATGAGAAAGGGAGTAGAGAAGGGGATGGGAGTACATTGTCTGGTGGAGGATGAGAAAGGAAGTAGAGAAGTGGATGATAGTACATTGTCTGGTGGAGGGTGAGAAAGGGAGTAGAGAAGTGGATGGGAGTACATTGTCTGGTGGAGGATGAGAAAGGGAGTAGAGAAGTGGATGATAGTACATTGTCTGGTGGAGGATGAGAAAGGAAGTAGAGAAGTGGATGATAGTACATTGTCTGGTGGAGGATGAGAAAGGAAGTAGAGAAGTGGATGATAGTACATTGTCTGGTGGAGGATGAGAAAGGAAGTAGAGAAGTGGATGATAGTACATTGTCTGGTGGAGGATGAGAAAGGAAGTAGAGAAGTGGATGATAGTACATTGTCTGGTGGAGGATGAGAAAGGGAGTAGAGAAGTGGATGATAGTACATTGTCTGGTGGAGAATGAGAAAGGGAGTAGAGAAGTGGATGATAGTACATTGTCTGGTGGAGAATGAGAAAGGAAGTAGAGAAGTGGATGATAGTACATTGTCTGGTGGAGGACGAGAAAGGGAGTAGAGAAGGGGATGGGAGTACATTGTCTGGTGGAGGGTGAGAAAGGAAGTAGAGAAGTGGATGATAGTACATTGTCTGGTGGAGGACGAGAAAGGAAGTAGAGAAGTGGATGATAGTACATTGTCTGGTGGAGGATGAGAAAGGAAGTAGAGAAGTGGATGATAGTACATTGTCTGGTGGAGGATGAGAAAGGGAGTAGAGAAGGGGATGGGAGTACATTGTCTGGTGGAGGATGAGAAAGGAAGTAGAGAAGTGGATGATAGTACATTGTCTGGTGGAGGGTGAGAAAGGGAGTAGAGAAGTGGATGGGAGTACATTGTCTGGTGGAGGATGAGAAAGGGAGTAGAGAAGTGGATGATAGTACATTGTCTGGTGGAGGATGAGAAAGGAAGTAGAGAAGTGGATGATAGTACATTGTGTGGTGGAGGATGAGAAAGGAAGTAGAGAAGTGGATGATAGTACATTGTCTGGTGGAGGATGAGAAAGGAAGTAGAGAAGTGGATGATAGTACATTGTCTGGTGGAGGGTGAGAAAGGGAGTAGAGAAGTGGATGGGAGTACATTGTCTGGTGGAGGATGAGAAAGGGAGTAGAGAAGTGGATGGGAGTACATTGTCTGGTGGAGGGTGAGAAAGGGAGTAGAGAAGTGGATGATAGTACATTGTCTGGTGGAGGATGAGAAAGGGAGGAGAGAAGTGGATGATAGTACATTGTCTGGTGGAGGATGAGAAAGGGAGTAGAGAAGTGGATGATAGTACATTGTCTGGTGGAGGATGAGAAAGGGAGGAGAGAAGTGGATGATAGTACATTGTCTGGTGGAGGATGAGAAAGGGAGTAGAGAAGTGGATGATAGTACATTGTCTGGTGGAGGATGAGAAAGGGAGTAGAGAAGTGGATGATAGTACATTGTCTGGTGGAGGATGAGAAAGGGAGTAGAGAAGTGGATGATAGTACATTGTCTGGTGGAGGATGAGAAAGGAAGTAGAGAAGTGGATGATAGTACATTGTCTGGTGGAGGGTGAGAAAGGGAGTAGAGAAGTGGATGTGAGTACATTGTGTGGTGGAGGATGAGAAAGGGAGTAGAGAAGTGGATGATAGTACATTGTCTGGTGGAGGATGAGAAAGGGAGTAGAGAAGTGGATGATAGTACATTGTCTGGTGGAGGGTGAGAAAGGGAGTAGAGAAGTGGATGATAGTACATTGTCTGGTGGAGGGTGAGAAAGGGAGGAGAGAAGTGGATGATAGTACATTGTCTGGTGGAGGATGAGAAAGGGAGTAGAGAAGTGGATGGGAGTACATTGTCTGGTGGAGGATGAGAAAGGGAGGATGAGAAGTGGATGATAGTACATTGTCTGGTGGAGGATGAGAAAGGGAGGATGAGAAGTGGATGATAGTACATTGTCTGGTGGAGGATGAGAAAGGGAGTAGAGAAGTGGATGGGAGTACATTGTCTGGTGGAGGATGAGAAAGGGAGGATGAGAAGTGGATGATAGTACATTGTCTGGTGGAGGATGAGAAGTGGATGAGAGTACATTGTCTGGTGGAGGATGAGAAAGGGAGGAGAGAAGTGGATGATAGTACATTGTCTGGTGGAGGATGAGAAAGGGAGGATGAGAAGTGGATGAGAGTACATTGTCTGGTGGAGGATGAGAAAGGGAGGAGAGAAGTGGATGATAGTACATTGTCTGGTGGAGGATGAGAAAGGGAGGATGAGAAGTGGATGATAGTACATTGTCTGGTGGAGGATGAGAAGTGGATGATAGTACATTGTCTGGTGGAGGATGAGAAGTGGATGAGAGTACATTGTCTGGTGGAGGATGAGAAAGGGAGGATGAGAAGTGGATGATAGTACATTGTCTGGTGGAGGATGAGAAGTGGATGATAGTACATTGTCTGGTGGAGGATGAGAAGTGGATGAGAGTACATTGTCTGGTGGAGGATGAGAAAGGGAGGATGAGAAGTGGATGATAGTACATTGTCTGGTGGAGGATGAGAAAGGGAGGATGAGAAGTGGATGATAGTACATTGTCTGGTGGAGGATGAGAAGTGGATGATAGTACATTGTCTGGTGGAGGATGAGAAGTGGATGAGAGTACATTGTCTGGTGGAGGATGAGAAAGGGAGGATGAGAAGTGGATGATAGTACATTGTCTGGTGGAGGATGAGAAGTGGATGAGAGTACATTGTCTGGTGGAGGATGAGAAAGGGAGGATGAGAAGTGGATGATAGTACATTGTCTGGTGGAGGATGAGAAAGGGAGGATGAGAAGTGGATGATAGTACATTGTCTGGTGGAGGATGAGAAGTGGATGATAGTACATTGTCTGGTGGAGGATGAGAAGTGGATGAGAGTACATTGTCTGGTGGAGGATGAGAAGTGGATGAGAGTACATTGTCTGGTGGAGGATGAGAAAGGGAGGATGAGAAGTGGATGATAGTACATTGTCTGGTGGAGGATGAGAAGTGGATGATAGTACATTGTCTGGTGGAGGGTGAGAAAGGGAGTAGAGAAGTGGATGGGAGTACATTGTCTGGTGGAGGATGAGAAAGGGAGGATGAGAAGTGGATGATAGTACATTGTCTGGTGGAGGATGAGAAAGGGAGTAGAGAAGTGGATGATAGTACATTGTCTGGTGGAGGATGAGAAAGGGAGGAGAGAAGTGGATGATAGTACATTGTCTGGTGGAGGATGAGAAAGGGAGGATGAGAAGTGGATGGGAGTACATTGTCTGGTGGAGGATGAGAAAGGGAGGAGAGAAGTGGATGATAGTACATTGTCTGGTGGAGGATGAGAAAGGGAGGATGAGAAGTGGATGATAGTACATTGTCTGGTGGAGGATGAGAAAGGGAGGAGAGAAGTGGATGATAGTACATTGTCTGGTGGAGGATGAGAAAGGGAGGATGAGAAGTGGATGGGAGTACATTGTCTGGTGGAGGATGAGAAAGGGAGGAGAGAAGTGGATGATAGTACATTGTCTGGTGGAGGATGAGAAAGGGAGTAGAGAAGTGGATGGGAGTACATTGTCTGGTGGAGGATGAGAAAGGGAGGAGAGAAGTGGATGATAGTACATTGTCTGGTGGAGGATGAGAAAGGGAGTAGAGAAGTGGATGGGAGTACATTGTCTGGTGGAGGATGAGAAAGGGAGGAGAGAAGTGGATGATAGTACATTGTCTGGTGGAGGAACAGAAAGGGAGGAGAGAAGTGGATGATAGTACATTGTCTGGTGGAGGATGAGAAAGGGAGGATGAGAAGTGGATGGGAGTACATTGTCTGGTGGAGGATGAGAAAGGGAGGATGAGAAGTGGATGATAGTACATTGTCTGGTGGAGGATGAGAAAGGAAGTAGAGAAGTGGATGATAGTACATTGTCTGGTGGAGGAACAGAAAGGAAGTAGAGAAGTGGATGATAGTACATTGTCTGGTGGAGGAACAGAAAGGGAGTAGAGAAGTGGATGATAGTACATTGTCTGGTGGAGGAACAGAAAGGAAGTAGAGAAGTGGATGATAGTACATTGTCTGGTGGAGGATGAGAAAGGGAGTAGAGAAGTGGATGATAGTACATTGTCTGGTGGAGGAACAGAAAGGGAGTAGAGAAGTGGATGATAGTACATTGTCTGGTGGAGGATGAGAAAGGAAGGATGAGAAGTGGATGATAGTACATTGTCTGGTGGAGGATGAGAAAGGGAGGATGAGAAGTGGATGATAGTACATTGTCTGGTGGAGGATGAGAAAGGAAGTAGAGAAGTGGATGATAGTACATTGTCTGGTGGAGGAACAGAAAGGAAGTAGAGAAGTGGATGATAGTACATTGTCTGGTGGAGGATGAGAAAGGGAGTAGAGAAGTGGATGATAGTACATTGTCTGGTGGAGGAACAGAAAGGGAGTAGAGAAGTGGATGATAGTACATTGTCTGGTGGAGGATGAGAAAGGAAGTAGAGAAGTGGATGATAGTACATTGTCTGGTGGAGGATGAGAAAGGAAGTAGAGAAGTGGATGATAGTACATTGTCTGGTGGAGGATGAGAAAGGGAGTAGAGAAGTGGATGATAGTACATTGTCTGGTGGAGGATGAGAAAGGAAGTAGAGAAGTGGATGATAGTACATTGTCTGGTGGAGGATGAGAAAGGAAGTAGAGAAGTGGATGATAGTACATTGTCTGGTGGAGGATGAGAAAGGGAGTAGAGAAGTGGATGATAGTACATTGTCTGGTGGAGGATGAGAAAGGAAGTAGAGAAGTGGATGATAGTACATTGTCTGGTGGAGGATGAGAAAGGGAGTAGAGAAGTGGATGATAGTACATTGTCTGGTGGAGGATGAGAAAGGGAGTAGAGAAGTGGATGATAGTACATTGTCTGATGGAGGATGAGAAAGGGAGTAGAGAAGTGGATGATAGTACATTGTCTGGTGGAGGGTGAGAAAGGGAGTAGAGAAGTGGATGATAGTACATTGTCTGGTGGAGGATGAGAAAGGGAGTAGAGAAGTGGATGATAGTACATTGTCTGGTGGAGGATGAGAAAGGGAGGATGAGAAGTGGATGATAGTACATTGTCTGGTGGAGGATGAGAAAGGAAGTAGAGAAGTGGATGATAGTACATTGTCTGGTGGAGGATGAGAAAGGGAGTAGAGAAGTGGATGATAGTACATTGTCTGGTGGAGGATGAGAAAGGGAGTAGAGAAGTGGATGATAGTACATTGTCTGGTGGAGGAACAGAAAGGGAGTAGAGAAGGGGATGAGAGTACATTGTCTGGTGGAGGATGAGAAAGGGAGTAGAGAAGTGGATGATAGTACATTGTCTGGTGGAGGATGAGAAAGGGAGTAGAGAAGTGGATGATAGTACATTGTCTGGTGGAGGATGAGAAAGGGAGTAGAGAAGTGGATGATAGTACATTGTCTGATGGAGGATGAGAAAGGGAGTAGAGAAGTGGATGATAGTACATTGTCTGGTGGAGGATGAGAAAGGAAGTAGAGAAGTGGATGATAGTACATTGTCTGGTGGAGGATGAGAAAGGGAGTAGAGAAGTGGATGATAGTACATTGTCTGATGGAGGATGAGAAAGGGAGTAGAGAAGTGGATGATAGTACATTGTCTGGTGGAGGATGAGAAAGGGAGTAGAGAAGTGGATGATAGTACATTGTCTGGTGGAGGATGAGAAAGGGAGTAGAGAAGTGGATGATAGTACATTGTCTGGTGGAGGATGAGAAAGGGAGTAGAGAAGTGGATGATAGTACATTGTCTGGTGGAGGATGAGAAAGGGAGTAGAGAAGTGGATGATAGTACATTGTCTGATGGAGGATGAGAAAGGGAGTAGAGAAGTGGATGATAGTACATTGTCTGGTGGAGGATGAGAAAGGAAGTAGAGAAGTGGATGATAGTACATTGTCTGGTGGAGGATGAGAAAGGGAGTAGAGAAGTGGATGATAGTACATTGTCTGATGGAGGATGAGAAAGGGAGTAGAGAAGTGGATGATAGTACATTGTCTGGTGGAGGATGAGAAAGGGAGTAGAGAAGTGGATGATAGTACATTGTCTGGTGGAGGATGAGAAAGGGAGTAGAGAAGTGGATGATAGTACATTGTCTGGTGGAGGATGAGAAAGGGAGTAGAGAAGTGGATGATAGTACATTGTCTGATGGAGGATGAGAAAGGGAGTAGAGAAGTGGATGATAGTACATTGTCTGGTGGAGGGTGAGAAAGGGAGTAGAGAAGTGGATGATAGTACATTGTCTGGTGGAGGATGAGAAAGGGAGTAGAGAAGTGGATGATAGTACATTGTCTGGTGGAGGATGAGAAAGGGAGGATGAGAAGTGGATGATAGTACATTGTCTGGTGGAGGATGAGAAAGGAAGTAGAGAAGTGGATGATAGTACATTGTCTGGTGGAGGATGAGAAAGGGAGTAGAGAAGTGGATGATAGTACATTGTCTGGTGGAGGATGAGAAAGGGAGTAGAGAAGTGGATGATAGTACATTGTCTGGTGGAGGAACAGAAAGGGAGTAGAGAAGGGGATGAGAGTACATTGTCTGGTGGAGGATGAGAAAGGGAGTAGAGAAGTGGATGATAGTACATTGTCTGGTGGAGGATGAGAAAGGAAGTAGAGAAGTGGATGATAGTACATTGTCTGGTGGAGGATGAGAAAGGGAGGAGAGAAGTGGATGATAGTACATTGTCTGGTGGAGGATGAGAAAGGGAGTAGAGAAGTGGATGATAGTACATTGTCTGGTGGAGGATGAGAAAGGGAGTAGAGAAGTGGATGATAGTACATTGTCTGGTGGAGGATGAGAAAGGGAGTAGAGAAGTGGATGATAGTACATTGTCTGGTGGAGGATGAGAAAGGGAGGATGAGAAGTGGATGATAGTACATTGTCTGGTGGAGGATGAGAAAGGGAGTAGAGAAGTGGATGATAGTACATTGTCTGGTGGAGGATGAGAAAGGGAGTAGAGAAGTGGATGATAGTACATTGTCTGGTGGAGGGTGAGAAAGGGAGGATGAGAAGTGGATGATAGTACATTGTCTGGTGGAGGATGAGAAAGGGAGGATGAGAAGTGGATGATAGTACATTGTCTGGTGGAGGATGAGAAAGGAAGTAGAGAAGTGGATGATAGTACATTGTCTGGTGGAGGATGAGAAAGGGAGGAGAGAAGTGGATGATAGTACATTGTCTGGTGGAGGGTGAGAAAGGGAGTAGAGAAGTGGATGATAGTACATTGTCTGGTGGAGGATGAGAAAGGGAGTAGAGAAGTGGATGGTAGTACATTGTCTGGTGGAGGATGAGAAAGGGAGGAGAGAAGTGGATGATAGTACATTGTCTGGTGGAGGATGAGAAAGGGAGGAGAGAAGTGGATGATAGTACATTGTCTGGTGGAGGATGAGAAAGGGAGGAGAGAAGTGGATGGTAGTACATTGTCTGGTGGAGGATGAGAAAGGGAGTAGAGAAGTGGATGATAGTACATTGTCTGGTGGAGGATGAGAAAGGGAGGAGAGAAGTGGATGATAGTACATTGTCTGGTGGAGGATGAGAAAGGGAGGAGAGAAGTGGATGATAGTACATTGTCTGGTGGAGGATGAGAAAGGGAGGAGAGAAGTGGATGGTAGTACATTGTCTGGTGGAGGATGAGAAAGGGAGTAGAGAAGTGGATGATAGTACATTGTCTGGTGGAGGATGAGAAAGGGAGGAGAGAAGTGGATGATAGTACATTGTCTGGTGGAGGGTGAGAAAGGGAGTAGAGAAGTGGATGATAGTACATTGTCTGGTGGAGGATGAGAAAGGGAGTAGAGAAGTGGATGATAGTACATTGTCTGGTGGAGGGTGAGAAAGGGAGGAGAGAAGTGGATGGGAGTACATTGTCTGGTGGAGGGTGAGAAAGGGAGTAGAGAAGTGGATGATAGTACATTGTCTGGTGGAGGATGAGAAAGGGAGTAGAGAAGTGGATGATAGTACATTGTCTGGTGGAGGGTGAGAAAGGGAGGATGAGAAGTGGATGATAGTACATTGTCTGGTGGAGGATGAGAAAGGGAGGATGAGAAGTGGATGATAGTACATTGTCTGGTGGAGGATGAGAAAGGGAGTAGAGAAGTGGATGATAGTACATTGTCTGGTGGAGGATGAGAAAGGGAGTAGAGAAGTGGATGATAGTACATTGTCTGGTGGAGGATGAGAAAGGGAGGATGAGAAGTGGATGATAGTACATTGTCTGGTGGAGGATGAGAAAGGGAGTAGAGAAGTGGATGATAGTACATTGTCTGGTGGAGGATGAGAAAGGGAGTAGAGAAGTGGATGATAGTACATTGTCTGGTGGAGGATGAGAAAGGGAGTAGAGAAGTGGATGATAGTACATTGTCTGGTGGAGGATGAGAAAGGGAGTAGAGAAGTGGATGATAGTACATTGTCTGGTGGAGGATGAGAAAGGGAGGAGAGAAGTGGATGATAGTACATTGTCTGGTGGAGGGCCAGAAAGGGAGTAGAGAAGTGGATGATAGTACATTGTCTGGTGGAGGATGAGAAAGGGAGTAGAGAAGTGGATGATAGTACATTGTCTGGTGGAGGATGAGAAAGGGAGGAGAGAAGTGGATGAGAGTACATTGTCTGGTGGAGGATGAGAAAGGGAGTAGAGAAGTGGATGATAGTACATTGTCTGGTGGAGGGTGAGAAAGGAAGTAGAGAAGTGGATGATAGTACATTGTCTGGTGGAGGATGAGAAAGGGAGTAGAGAAGTGGATGGGAGTACATTGTCTGGTGGAGGATGAGAAAGGGAGTAGAGAAGTGGATGATAGTACATTGTCTGGTGGAGGATGAGAAAGGGAGGAGAGAAGTGGATGATAGTACATTGTCTGGTGGAGGGCCAGAAAGGGAGTAGAGAAGTGGATGATAGTACATTGTCTGGTGGAGGATGAGAAAGGGAGGAGAGAAGTGGATGATAGTACATTGTCTGGTGGAGGGCCAGAAAGGGAGTAGAGAAGTGGATGATAGTACATTGTCTGGTGGAGGATGAGAAAGGGAGTAGAGAAGTGGATGATAGTACATTGTCTGGTGGAGGATGAGAAAGGGAGGAGAGAAGTGGATGAGAGTACATTGTCTGGTGGAGGATGAGAAAGGGAGTAGAGAAGTGGATGATAGTACATTGTCTGGTGGAGGGTGAGAAAGGAAGTAGAGAAGTGGATGATAGTACATTGTCTGGTGGAGGATGAGAAAGGGAGTAGAGAAGTGGATGATAGTACATTGTCTGGTACAGGACCAGAAAGGGAGTAGAGAAGTGGATGATAGTACATTGTCTGGTGGAGGATGAGAAAGGGAGTAGAGAAGTGGATGATAGTACATTGTCTGGTGGAGGGCCAGAAAGGGAGTAGAGAAGTGGATGATAGTACATTGTCTGGTGGAGGATGAGAAAGGGAGTAGAGAAGTGGATGATAGTACATTGTCTGGTGGAGGATGAGAAAGGGAGTAGAGAAGTGGATGAGAGTACATTGTCTGGTGGAGGGCCAGAAAGGGAGTAGAGAAGTGGATGGGAGTACATTGTCTGGTGGAGGATGAGAAAGGGAGTAGAGAAGTGGATGATAGTACATTGTCTGGTGGAGGATGAGAAAGGGAGTAGAGAAGTGGATGAGAGTACATTGTCTGGTGGAGGATGAGAAAGGAAGGAGAGAAGTGGATGATAGTACATTGTCTGGTGGAGGATGAGAAAGGGAGTAGAGAAGTGGATGGGAGTACATTGTCTGGTGGAGGACCAGAAAGGGAGTAGAGAAGTGGATGATAGTACATTGTCTGGTGGAGGATGAGAAAGGGAGTAGAGAAGTGGATGATAGTACATTGTCTGGTGGAGGATGAGAAAGGGAGGATGAGAAGTGGATGATAGTACATTGTCTGGTGGAGGATGAGAAAGGAAGTAGAGAAGTGGATGATAGTACATTGTCTGGTGGAGGATGAGAAAGGAAGTAGAGAAGTGGATGATAGTACATTGTCTGGTGGAGGATGAGAAAGGGAGGATGAGAAGTGGATGATAGTACATTGTCTGGTGGAGGATGAGAAAGGAAGTAGAGAAGTGGATGATAGTACATTGTCTGGTGGAGGATGAGAAAGGGAGTAGAGAAGTGGATGATAGTACATTGTCTGGTGGAGGATGAGAAAGGGAGGATGAGAAGTGGATGATAGTACATTGTCTGGTGGAGGATGAGAAAGGAAGTAGAGAAGTGGATGATAGTACATTGTCTGGTGGAGGATGAGAAAGGGAGTAGAGAAGTGGATGATAGTACATTGTCTGGTGGAGGATGAGAAAGGGAGGATGAGAAGTGGATGAGAGTACATTGTCTGGTGGAGGATGAGAAAGGAAGTAGAGAAGTGGATGATAGTACATTGTCTGGTGGAGGATGAGAAAGGGAGTAGAGAAGTGGATGATAGTACATTGTCTGGTGGAGGACCAGAAAGGGAGTAGAGAAGTGGATGATAGTACATTGTCTGGTGGAGGATGAGAAAGGGAGTAGAGAAGTGGATGGGAGTACATTGTCTGGTGGAGGACCAGAAAGGGAGTAGAGAAGTGGATGATAGTACATTGTCTGGTGGAGGACCAGAAAGGAAGTAGAGAAGTGGATGATAGTACATTGTCTGGTGGAGGATGAGAAAGGGAGTAGAGAAGTGGATGGGAGTACATTGTCTGGTGGAGGACCAGAAAGGGAGTAGAGAAGTGGATGATAGTACATTGTCTGATGGAGGATGAGAAAGGGAGTAGAGAAGTGGATGATAGTACATTGTCTGGTGGAGGACCAGAAAGGGAGTAGAGAAGTGGATGATAGTACATTGTCTGGTGGAGGATGAGAAAGGGAGTAGAGAAGTGGATGGGAGTACATTGTCTGGTGGAGGATGAGAAAGGGAGTAGAGAAGTGGATGGGAGTACATTGTCTGGTGGAGGACCAGAAAGGGAGTAGAGAAGTGGATGATAGTACATTGTCTGGTGGAGGATGAGAAAGGGAGTAGAGAAGTGGATGATAGTACATTGTCTGGTGGAGGACCAGAAAGGGAGTAGAGAAGTGGATGGGAGTACATTGTCTGGTGGAGGATGAGAAAGGGAGTAGAGAAGTGGATGATAGTACATTGTCTGGTGGAGGATGAGAAAGGGAGTAGAGAAGTGGATGAGAGTACATTGTCTGGTGGAGGATGGGAAAGGGAGTAGAGAAGTGGATGATAGTACATTGTCTGGTGGAGGATGAGAAAGGGAGTAGAGAAGTGGATGATAGTACATTGTCTGGTGGAGGATGGGAAAGGGAGTAGAGAAGTGGATGATAGTACATTGTCTGGTGGAGGATGGGAAAGGGAGTAGAGAAGTGGATGATAGTACATTGTCTGGTGGAGGATGAGAAAGGGAGTAGAGAAGTGGATGATAGTACATTGTCTGGTGGAGGATGGGAAAGGGAGTAGAGAAGTGGATGATAGTACATTGTCTGGTGGAGGATGAGAAAGGGAGTAGAGAAGTGGATGAGAGTACATTGTCTGGTGGAGGATGGGAAAGGGAGTAGAGAAGTGGATGATAGTACATTGTCTGGTGGAGGATGAGAAAGGGAGTAGAGAAGTGGATGATAGTACATTGTCTGGTGGAGGATGAGAAAGGGAGTAGAGAAGTGGATGATAGTACATTGTCTGGTGGAGGACCAGAAAGGGAGTAGAGAAGTGGATGGGAGTACATTGTCTGGTGGAGGACCAGAAAGGGAGTAGAGAAGTGGATGGGAGTACATTGTCTGGTGGAGGATGAGAAAGGGAGTAGAGAAGTGGATGATAGTACATTGTCTGGTGGAGGATGAGAAAGGGAGTAGAGAAGTGGATGATAGTACATTGTCTGGTGGAGGATGAGAAAGGGAGTAGAGAAGTGGATGATAGTACATTGTCTGGTGGAGGATGAGAAAGGGAGTAGAGAAGTGGATGATAGTACATTGTCTGGTGGAGGATGAGAAAGGGAGTAGAGAAGTGGATGATAGTACATTGTCTGGTGGAGGATGAGAAAGGGAGTAGAGAAGTGGATGATAGTACATTGTCTGGTGGAGGGCCAGAAAGGGAGTAGAGAAGTGGATGGGAGTACATTGTCTGGTGGAGGACCAGAAAGGGAGTAGAGAAGTGGATGGGAGTACATTGTCTGGTGGAGGATGAGAAAGGGAGTAGAGAAGTGGATGATAGTACATTGTCTGGTGGAGGATGAGAAAGGGAGTAGAGAAGTGGATGAGAGTACATTGTCTGGTGGAGGATGAGAAAGGAAGGAGAGAAGTGGATGATAGTACATTGTCTGGTGGAGGATGAGAAAGGGAGTAGAGAAGTGGATGGGAGTACATTGTCTGGTGGAGGATGAGAAAGGGAGTAGAGAAGTGGATGGGAGTACATTGTCTGGTGGAGGACCAGAAAGGGAGTAGAGAAGTGGATGATAGTACATTGTCTGGTGGAGGATGAGAAAGGGAGTAGAGAAGTGGATGAGAGTACATTGTCTGGTGGAGGATGAGAAAGGGAGTAGAGAAGTGGATGGGAGTACATTGTCTGGTGGAGGACCAGAAAGGGAGGAGAGAAGTGGATGATAGTACATTGTCTGGTGGAGGATGAGAAAGGGAGTAGAGAAGTGGATGAGAGTACATTGTCTGGTGGAGGATGAGAAAGGAAGGAGAGAAGTGGATGATAGTACATTGTCTGGTGGAGGATGAGAAAGGGAGGAGAGAAGTGGATGGGAGTACATTGTCTGGTGGAGGAACAGAAAGGGAGTAGAGAAGTGGATGATAGTACATTGTCTGGTGGAGGACCAGAAAGGGAGGAGAGAAGTGGATGATAGTACATTGTCTGGTGGAGGATGAGAAAGGGAGTAGAGAAGTGGATGATAGTACATTGTCTGGTGGAGGATGAGAAAGGGAGGAGAGAAGTGGATGATAGTACATTGTCTGGTGGAGGATGAGAAAGGGAGTAGAGAAGTGGATGATAGTACATTGTCTGGTGGAGGATGAGAAAGGGAGTAGAGAAGTGGATGATAGTACATTGTGTGGTGGAGGATGAGAAAGGGAGTAGAGAAGTGGATGATAGTACATTGTCTGGTGGAGGATGAGAAAGGGAGGAGAGAAGTGGATGATAGTACATTGTCTGGTGGAGGATGAGAAAGGGAGTAGAGAAGTGGATGATAGTACATTGTCTGGTGGAGGACCAGAAAGGGAGGAGAGAAGTGGATGGGAGTACATTGTCTGGTGGAGGAACAGAAAGGGAGTAGAGAAGTGGATGGGAGTACATTGTCTGGTGGAGGACCAGAAAGGGAGGAGAGAAGTGGATGATAGTACATTGTCTGGTGGAGGATGAGAAAGGGAGTAGAGAAGTGGATGATAGTACATTGTCTGGTGGAGGACCAGAAAGGGAGGAGAGAAGTGGATGATAGTACATTGTCTGGTGGAGGATGAGAAAGGGAGTAGAGAAGTGGATGAGAGTACATTGTCTGGTGGAGGATGAGAAAGGGAGTAGAGAAGTGGATGAGAGTACATTGTCTGGTGGAGGATGAGAAAGGGAGTAGAGAAGTGGATGAGAGTACATTGTCTGGTGGAGGACCAGAAAGGGAGGAGAGAAGTGGATGATAGTACATTGTCTGGTGGAGGATGAGAAAGGGAGTAGAGAAGTGGATGAGAGTACATTGTCTGGTGGAGGATGAGAAAGGGAGTAGAGAAGTGGATGAGAGTACATTGTCTGGTGGAGGATGAGAAAGGGAGGAGAGAAGTGGATGATAGTACATTGTCTGGTGGAGGATGAGAAAGGGAGTAGAGAAGTGGATGATAGTACATTGTCTGGTGGAGGATGAGAAAGGGAGGAGAGAAGTGGATGATAGTACATTGTCTGGTGGAGGATGAGAAAGGGAGGAGAGAAGTGGATGATAGTACATTGTCTGGTGGAGGATGAGAAAGGGAGTAGAGAAGTGGATGATAGTACATTGTCTGGTGGAGGATGAGAAAGGGAGTAGAGAAGTGGATGATAGTACATTGTCTGGTGGAGGACCAGAAAGGGAGGAGAGAAGTGGATGATAGTACATTGTCTGGTGGAGGATGAGAAAGGGAGTAGAGAAGTGGATGAGAGTACATTGTCTGGTGGAGGATGAGAAAGGGAGTAGAGAAGTGGATGAGAGTACATTGTCTGGTGGAGGATGAGAAAGGGAGGAGAGAAGTGGATGATAGTACATTGTCTGGTGGAGGACCAGAAAGGGAGGAGAGAAGTGGATGATAGTACATTGTCTGGTGGAGGATGAGAAAGGGAGTAGAGAAGTGGATGATAGTACATTGTCTGGTGGAGGACCAGAAAGGGAGGAGAGAAGTGGATGATAGTACATTGTCTGGTGGAGGATGAGAAAGGGAGTAGAGAAGTGGATGAGAGTACATTGTCTGGTGGAGGATGAGAAAGGGAGTAGAGAAGTGGATGAGAGTACATTGTCTGGTGGAGGATGAGAAAGGAAGGAGAGAAGTGGATGATAGTACATTGTCTGGTGGAGGATGAGAAAGGGAGTAGAGAAGTGGATGATAGTACATTGTCTGGTGGAGGACCAGAAAGGGAGTAGAGAAGTGGATGGGAGTACATTGTCTGGTGGAGGATGAGAAAGGGAGTAGAGAAGTGGATGGGAGTACATTGTCTGGTGGAGGACCAGAAAGGGAGTAGAGAAGTGGATGATAGTACATTGTCTGGTGGAGGACCAGAAAGGGAGGAGAGAAGTGGATGATAGTACATTGTCTGGTGGAGGATGAGAAAGGGAGGATGAGAAGTGGATGATAGTACATTGTCTGGTGGAGGATGAGAAAGGGAGTAGAGAAGTGGATGAGAGTACATTGTCTGGTGGAGGATGAGAAAGGAAGGAGAGAAGTGGATGATAGTACATTGTCTGGTGGAGGATGAGAAAGGGAGGAGAGAAGTGGATGGGAGTACATTGTCTGGTGGAGGAACAGAAAGGGAGTAGAGAAGTGGATGATAGTACATTGTCTGGTGGAGGACCAGAAAGGGAGGAGAGAAGTGGATGATAGTACATTGTCTGGTGGAGGATGAGAAAGGGAGTAGAGAAGTGGATGAGAGTACATTGTCTGGTGGAGGATGAGAAAGGGAGTAGAGAAGTGGATGAGAGTACATTGTCTGGTGGAGGATGAGAAAGGAAGGAGAGAAGTGGATGATAGTACATTGTCTGGTGGAGGATGAGAAAGGGAGTAGAGAAGTGGATGAGAGTACATTGTCTGGTGGAAAATGAGAAAGGGAGTAGAGAAGTGGATGAGAGTACATTGTCTGGTGGAGGATGAGAAAGGGAGTAGAGAAGTGGATGAGAGTACATTGTCTGGTGGAGGATGAGAAAGGAAGGAGAGAAGTGGATGATAGTACATTGTCTGGTGGAGGATGAGAAAGGGAGTAGAGAAGTGGATGATAGTACATTGTCTGGTGGAGGACCAGAAAGGGAGTAGAGAAGTGGATGGGAGTACATTGTCTGGTGGAGGATGAGAAAGGGAGTAGAGAAGTGGATGGGAGTACATTGTCTGGTGGAGGACCAGAAAGGGAGTAGAGAAGTGGATGATAGTACATTGTCTGGTGGAGGACCAGAAAGGGAGGAGAGAAGTGGATGATAGTACATTGTCTGGTGGAGGATGAGAAAGGGAGGATGAGAAGTGGATGATAGTACATTGTCTGGTGGAGGATGAGAAAGGGAGTAGAGAAGTGGATGAGAGTACATTGTCTGGTGGAGGATGAGAAAGGGAGTAGAGAAGTGGATGGGAGTACATTGTCTGGTGGAGGATGAGAAAGGGAGTAGAGAAGTGGATGGGAGTACATTGTCTGGTGGAGGATGAGAAAGGGAGTAGAGAAGTGGATGAGAGTACATTGTCTGGTGGAGGACCAGAAAGGGAGTAGAGAAGTGGATGGGAGTACATTGTCTGGTGGAGGATGAGAAAGGGAGTAGAGAAGTGGATGGGAGTACATTGTCTGGTGGAGGACCAGAAAGGGAGTAGAGAAGTGGATGATAGTACATTGTCTGGTGGAGGATGAGAAGTGGATGAGAGTACATTGTCTGGTGGAGGACCAGAAAGGGAGGAGAGAAGTGGATGATAGTACATTGTCTGGTGGAGGATGAGAAAGGGAGGATGAGAAGTGGATGATAGTACATTGTCTGGTGGAGGATGAGAAAGGGAGTAGAGAAGTGGATGATAGTACATTGTCTGGTGGAGGATGAGAAAGGGAGGAGAGAAGTGGATGATAGTACATTGTCTGGTGGAGGATGAGAAAGGGAGGAGAGAAGTGGATGATAGTACATTGTCTGGTGGAGGATGAGAAAGGAAGGAGAGAAGTGGATGATAGTACATTGTCTGGTGGAGGATGAGAAAGGGAGGATGAGAAGTGGATGATAGTACATTGTCTGGTGGAGGATGAGAAAGGAAGGAGAGAAGTGGATGATAGTACATTGTCTGGTGGAGGATGAGAAAGGGAGGATGAGAAGTGGATGATAGTACATTGTCTGGTGGAGGATGAGAAAGGGAGTAGAGAAGTGGATGAGAGTACATTGTCTGGTGGAGGATGAGAAAGGAAGGAGAGAAGTGGATGATAGTACATTGTCTGGTGGAGGATGAGAAAGGAAGGAGAGAAGTGGATGATAGTACATTGTCTGGTGGAGGATGAGAAAGGGAGTAGAGAAGTGGATGATAGTACATTGTCTGGTGGAGGATGAGAAAGGGAGGATGAGAAGTGGATGATAGTACATTGTCTGGTGGAGGATGAGAAAGGGAGTAGAGAAGTGGATGATAGTACATTGTCTGGTGGAGGATGAGAAAGGGAGTAGAGAAGTGGATGATAGTACATTGTCTGGTGGAGGATGAGAAAGGGAGTAGAGAAGTGGATGATAGTACATTGTCTGGTGGAGGATGAGAAAGGGAGTAGAGAAGTGGATGATAGTACATTGTCTGGTGGAGGATGAGAAAGGGAGTAGAGAAGTGGATGATAGTACATTGTGTGGTGGAGGATGAGAAAGGGAGTAGAGAAGTGGATGATAGTACATTGTCTGGTGGAGGATGAGAAAGGGAGTAGAGAAGTGGATGATAGTACATTGTCTGGTGGAGGATGAGAAAGGGAGTAGAGAAGTGGATGATAGTACATTGTCTGGTGGAGGACCAGAAAGGGAGTAGAGAAGTGGATGATAGTACATTGTCTGGTGGAGGATGAGAAAGGGAGTAGAGAAGTGGATGATAGTACATTGTCTGGTGGAGGATGAGAAAGGGAGTAGAGAAGTGGATGATAGTACATTGTCTGGTGGAGGACCAGAAAGGGAGTAGAGAAGTGGATGATAGTACATTGTCTGGTGGAGGATGAGAAAGGGAGTAGAGAAGTGGATGATAGTACATTGTCTGGTGGAGGATGAGAAAGGGAGTAGAGAAGTGGATGATAGTACATTGTCTGGTGGAGGACCAGAAAGGGAGTAGAGAAGTGGATGATAGTACATTGTCTGGTGGAGGATGAGAAAGGGAGTAGAGAAGTGGATGATAGTACATTGTCTGGTGGAGGATGAGAAAGGGAGTAGAGAAGTGGATGATAGTACATTGTCTGGTACAGGACCAGAAAGGGAGGAGAGAAGTGGATGATAGTACATTGTCTGGTGGAGGATGAGAAAGGGAGTAGAGAAGTGGATGATAGTACATTGTCTGGTGGAGGATGAGAAAGGGAGTAGAGAAGTGGATGATAGTACATTGTCTGGTGGAGGATGAGAAAGGGAGTAGAGAAGTGGATGATAGTACATTGTCTGGTGGAGGATGAGAAAGGGAGTAGAGAAGTGGATGATAGTACATTGTCTGGTGGAGGATGAGAAAGGGAGTAGAGAAGTGGATGATAGTACATTGTCTGGTACAGGACCAGAAAGGGAGGAGAGAAGTGGATGATAGTACATTGTCTGGTGGAGGATGAGAAAGGGAGTAGAGAAGTGGATGATAGTACATTGTCTGGTGGAGGATGAGAAAGGGAGTAGAGAAGTGGATGAGAGTACATTGTCTGGTGGAGGATGAGAAAGGGAGTAGAGAAGTGGATGATAGTACATTGTCTGGTGGAGGATGAGAAAGGGAGTAGAGAAGTGGATGATAGTACATTGTCTGGTGGAGGATGAGAAAGGGAGTAGAGAAGTGGATGATAGTACATTGTCTGGTGGAGGATGAGAAAGGGAGTAGAGAAGTGGATGATAGTACATTGTCTGGTGGAGGATGAGAAAGGGAGTAGAGAAGTGGATGATAGTACATTGTCTGGTGGAGGATGAGAAAGGGAGTAGAGAAGTGGATGATAGTACATTGTCTGGTGGAGGATGAGAAAGGGAGTAGAGAAGTGGATGATAGTACATTGTCTGGTGGAGGATGAGAAAGGGAGTAGAGAAGTGGATGATAGTACATTGTCTGGTACAGGACCAGAAAGGGAGGAGAGAAGTGGATGATAGTACATTGTCTGGTGGAGGATGAGAAAGGGAGTAGAGAAGTGGATGATAGTACATTGTCTGGTGGAGGATGAGAAAGGGAGTAGAGAAGTGGATGAGAGTACATTGTCTGGTGGAGGATGAGAAAGGGAGTAGAGAAGTGGATGATAGTACATTGTCTGGTGGAGGATGAGAAAGGGAGTAGAGAAGTGGATGATAGTACATTGTCTGGTGGAGGATGAGAAAGGGAGTAGAGAAGTGGATGATAGTACATTGTCTGGTGGAGGATGAGAAAGGGAGTAGAGAAGTGGATGATAGTACATTGTCTGGTGGAGGATGAGAAAGGGAGTAGAGAAGTGGATGATAGTACATTGTCTGGTGGAGGACCAGAAAGGGAGTAGAGAAGTGGATGATAGTACATTGTCTGGTGGAGGATGAGAAAGGGAGTAGAGAAGTGGATGATAGTACATTGTCTGGTGGAGGAACAGAAAGGGAGTAGAGAAGTGGATGATAGTACATTGTCTGGTGGAGGACCAGAAAGGGAGTAGAGAAGTGGATGATAGTACATTGTCTGGTGGAGGGTGAGAAAGGGAGTAGAGAAGTGGATGATAGTACATTGTCTGGTGGAGGGTGAGAAAGGAAGGAGAGAAGTGGATGATAGTACATTGTCTGGTGGAGGATGAGAAAGGGAGGATGAGAAGTGGATGATAGTACATTGTCTGGTGGAGGGTGAGAAAGGGAGTAGAGAAGTGGATGATAGTACATTGTCTGGTGGAGGATGAGAAAGGGAGTAGAGAAGTGGATGATAGTACATTGTCTGGTGGAGGATGAGAAAGGGAGTAGAGAAGTGGATGATAGTACATTGTCTGGTGGAGGATGAGAAAGGGAGTAGAGAAGTGGATGATAGTACATTGTCTGGTGGAGGATGAGAAAGGGAGTAGAGAAGTGGATGATAGTACATTGTCTGGTGGAGGATGAGAAAGGGAGTAGAGAAGTGGATGATAGTACATTGTCTGGTGGAGGACCAGAAAGGGAGTAGAGAAGTGGATGATAGTACATTGTCTGGTGGAGGATGAGAAAGGGAGTAGAGAAGTGGATGATAGTACATTGTCTGGTGGAGGAACAGAAAGGGAGTAGAGAAGTGGATGATAGTACATTGTCTGGTGGAGGACCAGAAAGGGAGGAGAGAAGTGGATGATAGTACATTGTCTGGTGGAGGATGAGAAAGGGAGGATGAGAAGTGGATGATAGTACATTGTCTGGTGGAGGATGAGAAAGGGAGTAGAGAAGTGGATGATAGTACATTGTCTGGTGGAGGATGAGAAAGGGAGGATGAGAAGTGGATGAGAGTACATTGTCTGGTGGAGGATGAGAAAGGGAGTAGAGAAGTGGATGATAGTACATTGTCTGGTGGAGGATGAGAAAGGGAGTAGAGAAGTGGATGATAGTACATTGTCTGGTGGAGGATGAGAAAGGGAGTAGAGAAGTGGATGATAGTACATTGTCTGGTGGAGGATGAGAAAGGGAGTAGAGAAGTGGATGATAGTACATTGTCTGGTGGAGGATGAGAAAGGGAGTAGAGAAGTGGATGATAGTACATTGTCTGGTGGAGGATGAGAAAGGGAGTAGAGAAGTGGATGATAGTACATTGTCTGGTGGAGGATGAGAAAGGGAGTAGAGAAGTGGATGATAGTACATTGTCTGGTGGAGGATGAGAAAGGGAGTAGAGAAGTGGATGATAGTACATTGTCTGGTGGAGGATGGGAAAGGGAGGATGAGAAGTGGATGATAGTACATTGTCTGGTGGAGGATGAGAAAGGGAGTAGAGAAGTGGATGATAGTACATTGTCTGGTGGAGGATGAGAAAGGGAGGATGAGAAGTGGATGATAGTACATTGTCTGGTGGAGGATGAGAAAGGGAGTAGAGAAGTGGATGATAGTACATTGTCTGGTGGAGGGTGAGAAAGGGAGTAGAGAAGTGGATGATAGTACATTGTCTGGTGGAGGGTGAGAAAGGGAGTAGAGAAGTGGATGATAGTACATTGTCTGGTGGAGGAACAGAAAGGGAGTAGAGAAGTGGATGATAGTACATTGTCTGGTGGAGGACCAGAAAGGGAGTAGAGAAGTGGATGATAGTACATTGTCTGGTGGAGGAACAGAAAGGGAGTAGAGAAGTGGATGATAGTACATTGTCTGGTGGAGGACCAGAAAGGGAGTAGAGAAGTGGATGATAGTACATTGTCTGGTGGAGGATGAGAAAGGGAGTAGAGAAGTGGATGATAGTACATTGTCTGGTGGAGGACCAGAAAGGGAGTAGAGAAGTGGATGATAGTACATTGTCTGGTGGAGGATGAGAAAGGGAGTAGAGAAGTGGATGATAGTACATTGTCTGGTGGAGGAACAGAAAGGGAGTAGAGAAGTGGATGATAGTACATTGTCTGGTGGAGGACCAGAAAGGGAGGAGAGAAGTGGATGATAGTACATTGTCTGGTGGAGGATGAGAAAGGGAGGATGAGAAGTGGATGATAGTACATTGTCTGGTGGAGGATGAGAAAGGGAGTAGAGAAGTGGATGATAGTACATTGTCTGGTGGAGGACCAGAAAGGAAGTAGAGAAGTGGATGATAGTACATTGTCTGGTGGAGGGTGAGAAAGGGAGTAGAGAAGTGGATGATAGTACATTGTCTGGTGGAGGATGAGAAAGGGAGTAGAGAAGTGGATGATAGTACATTGTCTGGTGGAGGATGAGAAAGGGAGTAGAGAAGTGGATGATAGTACATTGTCTGGTGGAGGATGAGAAAGGGAGGATGAGAAGTGGATGAGAGTACATTGTCTGGTGGAGGATGAGAAAGGGAGGATGAGAAGTGGATGATAGTACATTGTCTGGTGGAGGATGAGAAAGGGAGGATGAGAAGTGGATGATAGTACATTGTCTGGTGGAGGGTGAGAAAGGAAGTAGAGAAGTGGATGATAGTACATTGTCTGGTGGAGGATGAGAAAGGGAGTAGAGAAGTGGATGATAGTACATTGTCTGGTGGAGGATGAGAAAGGGAGGATGAGAAGTGGATGATAGTACATTGTCTGGTGGAGGATGAGAAAGGGAGTAGAGAAGTGGATGATAGTACATTGTCTGGTGGAGGATGAGAAAGGGAGTAGAGAAGTGGATGATAGTACATTGTCTGGTGGAGGATGGGAAAGGAAGTAGAGAAGTGGATGATAGTACATTGTCTGGTGGAGGGTGAGAAAGGGAGGATGAGAAGTGGATGATAGTACATTGTCTGGTGGAGGATGAGAAAGGAAGTAGAGAAGTGGATGATAGTACATTGTCTGGTGGAGGATGAGAAAGGAAGTAGAGAAGTGGATGATAGTACATTGTCTGGTGGAGGATGAGAAAGGGAGGAGAGAAGTGGATGATAGTACATTGTCTGGTGGAGGATGAGAAAGGGAGGAGAGAAGTGGATGATAGTACATTGTCTGGTGGAGGATGAGAAAGGGAGGATGAGAAGTGGATGATAGTACATTGTCTGGTGGAGGATGAGAAAGGGAGGAGAGAAGTGGATGATAGTACATTGTCTGGTGGAGGATGAGAAAGGGAGGAGAGAAGTGGATGATAGTACATTGTCTGGTGGAGGATGAGAAAGGGAGTAGAGAAGTGGATGATAGTACATTGTCTGGTGGAGGATGAGAAAGGGAGTAGAGAAGTGGATGATAGTACATTGTCTGGTGGAGGATGAGAAAGGGAGTAGAGAAGTGGATGATAGTACATTGTCTGGTGGAGGATGAGAAAGGGAGGATGAGAAGTGGATGATAGTACATTGTCTGGTGGAGGGTGAGAAAGGGAGTAGAGAAGTGGATGGGAGTACATTGTCTGGTGGAGGATGAGAAAGGGAGTAGAGAAGTGGATGATAGTACATTGTCTGGTGGAGGATGAGAAAGGGAGTAGAGAAGTGGATGATAGTACATTGTCTGGTGGAGGATGAGAAAGGGAGTAGAGAAGTGGATGATAGTACATTGTCTGGTGGAGGATGAGAAAGGGAGTAGAGAAGTGGATGAGAGTACATTGTCTGGTGGAGGAACAGAAAGGGAGTAGAGAAGTGGATGATAGTACATTGTCTGGTGGAGGAACAGAAAGGGAGGATGAGAAGTGGATGATAGTACATTGTCTGGTGGAGGATGAGAAAGGGAGTAGAGAAGTGGATGATAGTACATTGTCTGGTGGAGGATGGGAAAGGGAGTAGAGAAGTGGATGATAGTACATTGTCTGGTGGAGGATGAGAAAGGGAGGATGAGAAGTGGATGATAGTACATTGTCTGGTGGAGGGTGAGAAAGGGAGTAGAGAAGTGGATGGGAGTACATTGTCTGGTGGAGGATGAGAAAGGGAGTAGAGAAGTGGATGATAGTACATTGTCTGGTGGAGGATGAGAAAGGGAGTAGAGAAGTGGATGATAGTACATTGTCTGGTGGAGGAACAGAAAGGGAGTAGAGAAGTGGATGGGAGTACATTGTCTGGTGGAGGATGAGAAAGGGAGTAGAGAAGTGGATGATAGTACATTGTCTGGTGGAGGACCAGAAAGGGAGGATGAGAAGTGGATGATAGTACATTGTCTGGTGGAGGATGAGAAAGGGAGGATGAGAAGTGGATGATAGTACATTGTCTGGTGGAGGATGAGAAAGGGAGGATGAGAAGTGGATGATAGTACATTGTCTGGTGGAGGATGAGAAAGGGAGTAGAGAAGTGGATGATAGTACATTGTCTGGTGGAGGATGAGAAAGGGAGTAGAGAAGTGGATGAGAGTACATTGTCTGGTGGAGGATGAGAAAGGGAGGATGAGAAGTGGATGATAGTACATTGTCTGGTGGAGGATGAGAAAGGGAGTAGAGAAGTGGATGATAGTACATTGTCTGGTGGAGGATGAGAAAGGGAGGATGAGAAGTGGATGATAGTACATTGTCTGGTGGAGGATGAGAAAGGGAGGATGAGAAGTGGATGATAGTACATTGTCTGGTGGAGGATGAGAAAGGGAGTAGAGAAGTGGATGATAGTACATTGTCTGGTGGAGGATGAGAAAGGGAGTAGAGAAGTGGATGAGAGTACATTGTCTGGTGGAGGATGAGAAAGGGAGGATGAGAAGTGGATGATAGTACATTGTCTGGTGGAGGATGAGAAAGGGAGGATGAGAAGTGGATGATAGTACATTGTCTGGTGGAGGATGAGAAAGGGAGTAGAGAAGTGGATGATACTACATTGTCTGGTGGAGGATGAGAAAGGGAGTAGAGAAGTGGATGATAGTACATTGTCTGGTGGAGGATGGGAAAGGAAGTAGAGAAGTGGATGATAGTACATTGTCTGGTGGAGGATGAGAAAGGGAGTAGAGAAGTGGATGATAGTACATTGTCTGGTGGAGGATGAGAAAGGGAGGATGAGAAGTGGATGATAGTACATTGTCTGGTGGAGGGTGAGAAAGGGAGTAGAGAAGTGGATGAGAGTACATTGTCTGGTGGAGGATGAGAAAGGGAGTAGAGAAGTGGATGAGAGTACATTGTCTGGTGGAGGATGAGAAAGGGAGTAGAGAAGTGGATGATAGTACATTGTCTGGTGGAGGGTGAGAAAGGGAGTAGAGAAGTGGATGATAGTACATTGTCTGGTGGAGGATGAGAAAGGGAGTAGAGAAGTGGATGATAGTACATTGTCTGGTGGAGGATGAGAAAGGGAGGATGAGAAGTGGATGATAGTACATTGTCTGGTGGAGGGTGAGAAAGGGAGTAGAGAAGTGGATGATAGTACATTGTCTGGTGGAGGATGAGAAAGGGAGTAGAGAAGTGGATGATAGTACATTGTCTGGTGGAGGATGAGAAAGGGAGGATGAGAAGTGGATGATAGTACATTGTCTGGTGGAGGATGAGAAAGGGAGTAGAGAAGTGGATGATAGTACATTGTCTGGTGGAGGATGAGAAAGGGAGTAGAGAAGTGGATGATAGTACATTGTCTGGTGGAGGATGAGAAAGGGAGTAGAGAAGTGGATGGGAGTACATTGTCTGGTGGAGGATGAGAAAGGGAGTAGAGAAGTGGATGATAGTACATTGTCTGGTGGAGGACCAGAAAGGGAGGATGAGAAGTGGATGATAGTACATTGTCTGGTGGAGGATGAGAAAGGGAGGATGAGAAGTGGATGATAGTACATTGTCTGGTGGAGGATGAGAAAGGGAGTAGAGAAGTGGATGATAGTACATTGTCTGGTGGAGGATGAGAAAGGGAGGATGAGAAGTGGATGATAGTACATTGTCTGGTGGAGGGTGAGAAAGGGAGGATGAGAAGTGGATGATAGTACATTGTCTGGTGGAGGATGAGAAAGGGAGTAGAGAAGTGGATGATAGTACATTGTCTGGTGGAGGGTGAGAAAGGGAGTAGAGAAGTGGATGATAGTACATTGTCTGGTGGAGGATGAGAAAGGGAGTAGAGAAGTGGATGATAGTACATTGTCTGGTGGAGGATGAGAAAGGGAGTAGAGAAGTGGATGATAGTACATTGTCTGGTGGAGGGTGAGAAAGGGAGTAGAGAAGTGGATGATAGTACATTGTCTGGTGGAGGATGAGAAAGGGAGTAGAGAAGTGGATGATAGTACATTGTCTGGTGGAGGATGAGAAAGGGAGTAGAGAAGTGGATGATAGTACATTGTCTGGTGGAGGATGAGAAAGGGAGGATGAGAAGTGGATGAGAGTATATTGTCTGGTGGAGGATGAGAAAGGGAGTAGAGAAGTGGATGATAGTACATTGTCTGGTGGAGGGTGAGAAAGGGAGTAGAGAAGTGGATGATAGTACATTGTCTGGTGGAGGATGAGAAAGGGAGTAGAGAAGTGGATGATAGTACATTGTCTGGTGGAGGGTGAGAAAGGGAGTAGAGAAGTGGATGATAGTACATTGTCTGGTGGAGGATGAGAAAGGGAGTAGAGAAGTGGATGATAGTACATTGTCTGGTGGAGGATGAGAAAGGGAGTAGAGAAGTGGATGATAGTACATTGTCTGGTGGAGGATGAGAAAGGGAGTAGAGAAGTGGATGATAGTACATTGTCTGGTGGAGGATGAGAAAGGGAGGATGAGAAGTGGATGAGAGTATATTGTCTGGTGGAGGATGAGAAAGGGAGTAGAGAAGTGGATGATAGTACATTGTCTGGTGGAGGATGAGAAAGGGAGGATGAGAAGTGGATGATAGTACATTGTCTGGTGGAGGATGAGAAAGGGAGTAGAGAAGTGGATGATAGTACATTGTCTGGTGGAGGATGAGAAAGGGAGTAGAGAAGTGGATGATAGTACATTGTCTGGTGGAGGACCAGAAAGGGAGGATGAGAAGTGGATGATAGTACATTGTCTGGTGGAGGATGAGAAAGGGAGGATGAGAAGTGGATGATAGTACATTGTCTGGTGGAGGATGAGAAAGGGAGTAGAGAAGTGGATGATAGTACATTGTCTGGTGGAGGATGAGAAAGGGAGGATGAGAAGTGGATGATAGTACATTGTCTGGTGGAGGGTGAGAAAGGGAGGATGAGAAGTGGATGATAGTACATTGTCTGGTGGAGGATGAGAAAGGGAGTAGAGAAGTGGATGATAGTACATTGTCTGGTGCAGGATGAGAAAGGGAGTAGAGAAGTGGATGAGAGTACATTGTCTGGTGGAGGATGAGAAAGGGAGTAGAGAAGTGGATGATAGTACATTGTCTGGTGGAGGATGAGAAAGGGAGGATGAGAAGTGGATGATAGTACATTGTCTGGTGGAGGATGAGAAAGGGAGTAGAGAAGTGGATGATAGTACATTGTCTGGTGGAGGATGAGAAAGGGAGGATGAGAAGTGGATGATAGTACATTGTCTGGTGGAGGATGAGAAAGGGAGTAGAGAAGTGGATGATAGTACATTGTCTGGTGGAGGATGAGAAAGGGAGTAGAGAAGTGGATGATAGTACATTGTCTGGTGGAGGACGAGAAAGGAAGTAGAGAAGTGGATGGGAGTACATTGTCTGGTGGAGGATGAGAAAGGGAGTAGAGAAGTGGATGATAGTACATTGTCTGGTGGAGGATGAGAAAGGGAGGATGAGAAGTGGATGATAGTACATTGTCTGGTGGAGGATGAGAAAGGGAGGATGAGAAGTGGATGATAGTACATTGTCTGGTGGAGGATGAGAAAGGGAGGATGAGAAGTGGATGATAGTACATTGTCTGGTGGAGGATGAGAAAGGGAGGATGAGAAGTGGATGATAGTACATTGTCTGGTGGAGGATGAGAAAGGGAGTAGAGAAGTGGATGAGAGTACATTGTCTGGTGGAGGATGAGAAAGGGAGTAGAGAAGTGGATGATAGTACATTGTCTGGTGGAGGATGAGAAAGGGAGGATGAGAAGTGGATGATAGTACATTGTCTGGTGGAGGATGAGAAAGGGAGGATGAGAAGTGGATGATAGTACATTGTCTGGTGGAGGATGAGAAAGGGAGTAGAGAAGTGGATGATAGTACATTGTCTGGTGGAGGATGAGAAAGGGAGTAGAGAAGTGGATGATAGTACATTGTCTGGTGGAGGATGAGAAAGGGAGTAGAGAAGTGGATGATAGTACATTGTCTGGTGGAGGAACAGAAAGGGAGTAGAGAAGTGGATGATAGTACATTGTCTGGTGGAGGATGGGAAAGGGAGTAGAGAAGTGGATGATAGTACATTGTCTGGTGGAGGATGAGAAAGGGAGTAGAGAAGTGGATGATAGTACATTGTCTGGTGGAGGAACAGAAAGGGAGTAGAGAAGTGGATGATAGTACATTGTCTGGTGGAGGAACAGAAAGGGAGTAGAGAAGTGGATGATAGTACATTGTCTGGTGGAGGATGGGAAAGGGAGTAGAGAAGTGGATGAGAGTACATTGTCTGGTGGAGGATGGGAAAGGGAGTAGAGAAGTGGATGATAGTACATTGTCTGGTGGAGGATGAGAAAGGGAGTAGAGAAGTGGATGAGAGTACATTGTCTGGTGGAGGATGAGAAAGGGAGTAGAGAAGTGGATGATAGTACATTGTCTGGTGGAGGATGAGAAAGGGAGTAGAGAAGTGGATGATAGTACATTGTCTGGTGGAGGATGAGAAAGGGAGTAGAGAAGTGGATGATAGTACATTGTCTGGTGGAGGAACAGAAAGGGAGTAGAGAAGTGGATGATAGTACATTGTCTGGTGGAGGATGGGAAAGGGAGTAGAGAAGTGGATGAGAGTACATTGTCTGGTGGAGGATGGGAAAGGGAGTAGAGAAGTGGATGGGAGTACATTGTCTGGTGGAGGATGAGAAAGGGAGGATGAGAAGTGGATGATAGTACATTGTCTGGTGGAGGATGAGAAAGGGAGTAGAGAAGTGGATGAGAGTACATTGTCTGGTGGAGGATGAGAAAGGGAGTAGAGAAGTGGATGGGAGTACATTGTCTGGTGGAGGATGAGAAAGGGAGGATGAGAAGTGGATGATAGTACATTGTCTGGTGGAGGATGAGAAAGGGAGTAGAGAAGTGGATGATAGTACATTGTCTGGTGGAGGATGGGAAAGGGAGTAGAGAAGTGGATGAGAGTACATTGTCTGGTGGAGGATGAGAAAGGGAGGATGAGAAGTGGATGATAGTACATTGTCTGGTGGAGGATGAGAAAGGGAGTAGAGAAGTGGATGATAGTACATTGTCTGGTGGAGGATGAGAAAGGGAGTAGAGAAGTGGATGATAGTACATTGTCTGGTGGAGGATGAGAAAGGGAGTAGAGAAGTGGATGAGAGTACATTGTCTGGTGGAGGATGAGAAAGGGAGTAGAGAAGTGGATGATAGTACATTGTCTGGTGGAGGATGAGAAAGGGAGTAGAGAAGTGGATGATAGTACATTGTCTGGTGGAGGATGAGAAAGGGAGTAGAGAAGTGGATGATAGTACATTGTCTGGTGGAGGAACAGAAAGGGAGTAGAGAAGTGGATGATAGTACATTGTCTGGTGGAGGAACAGAAAGGAAGTAGAGAAGTGGATGATAGTACATTGTCTGGTGGAGGAACAGAAAGGAAGTAGAGAAGTGGATGGGAGTACATTGTCTGGTGGAGGATGAGAAAGGGAGTAGAGAACTGGATGATAGTACATTGTCTGGTGGAGGATGAGAAAGGGAGTAGAGAAGTGGATGATAGTACATTGTCTGGTGGAGGATGAGAAAGGGAGTAGAGAAGTGGATGATAGTACATTGTCTGGTGGAGGAACAGAAAGGGAGTAGAGAAGTGGATGATAGTACATTGTCTGGTGGAGGAACAGAAAGGGAGTAGAGAAGTGGATGGGAGTACATTGTCTGGTGGAGGATGAGAAAGGGAGTAGAGAAGTGGATGATAGTACATTGTCTGGTGGAGGATGAGAAAGGGAGTAGAGAAGTGGATGATAGTACATTGTCTGGTGGAGGATGAGAAAGGGAGTAGAGAAGTGGATGATAGTACATTGTCTGGTGGAGGATGAGAAAGGAAGTAGAGAAGTGGATGATAGTACATTGTCTGGTGGAGGAACAGAAAGGGAGTAGAGAAGTGGATGATAGTACATTGTCTGGTGGAGGAACAGAAAGGGAGTAGAGAAGTGGATGGGAGTACATTGTCTGGTGGAGGATGGGAAAGGGAGTAGAGAAGTGGATGATAGTACATTGTCTGGTGGAGGATGAGAAAGGGAGTAGAGAAGTGGATGATAGTACATTGTCTGGTGGAGGATGAGAAAGGGAGTAGAGAAGTGGATGATAGTACATTGTCTGGTGGAGGATGAGAAAGGGAGTAGAGAAGTGGATGAGAGTACATTGTCTGGTGGAGGATGAGAAAGGGAGGATGAGAAGTGGATGATAGTACATTGTCTGGTGGAGGAACAGAAAGGGAGTAGAGAAGTGGATGATAGTACATTGTCTGGTGGAGGATGAGAAAGGGAGTAGAGAAGTGGATGATAGTACATTGTCTGGTGGAGGAACAGAAAGGGAGTAGAGAAGTGGATGGGAGTACATTGTCTGGTGGAGGATGAGAAAGGGAGGATGAGAAGTGGATGATAGTACATTGTCTGGTGGAGGAACAGAAAGGGAGTAGAGAAGTGGATGATAGTACATTGTCTGGTGGAGGATGAGAAAGGGAGTAGAGAAGTGGATGATAGTACATTGTCTGGTGGAGGATGAGAAAGGGAGTAGAGAAGTGGATGATAGTACATTGTCTGGTGGAGGATGAGAAAGGGAGTAGAGAAGTGGATGATAGTACATTGTCTGGTGGAGGATGAGAAAGGGAGTAGAGAAGTGGATGATAGTACATTGTCTGGTGGAGGATGAGAAAGGGAGTAGAGAAGTGGATGATAGTACATTGTCTGGTGGAGGATGAGAAAGGGAGTAGAGAAGGAGATGATAGTACATTGTCTGGTGGAGGATGAGAAAGGGAGTAGAGAAGTGGATGATAGTACATTGTCTGGTGGAGGACCAGAAAGGGAGTAGAGAAGTGGATGATAGTACATTGTCTGGTGGAGGATGAGAAAGGGAGTAGAGAAGTGGATGATAGTACATTGTCTGGTGGAGGACCAGAAAGGGAGTAGAGAAGTGGATGATAGTACATTGTCTGGTGGAGGATGAGAAAGGGAGTAGAGAAGTGGATGATAGTACATTGTCTGGTGGAGGATGAGAAAGGGAGTAGAGAAGTGGATGATAGTACATTGTCTGGTGGAGGATGAGAAAGGGAGGATGAGAAGTGGATGATAGTACATTGTCTGGTGGAGGATGAGAAAGGGAGTAGAGAAGTGGATGATAGTACATTGTCTGGTGGAGGACCAGAAAGGGAGTAGAGAAGTGGATGATAGTACATTGTCTGGTGGAGGGTGAGAAAGGGAGGATGAGAAGTGGATGATAGTACATTGTCTGGTGGAGGATGAGAAAGGGAGGATGAGAAGTGGATGATAGTACATTGTCTGGTGGAGGATGAGAAAGGGAGTAGAGAAGTGGATGATAGTACATTGTCTGGTGGAGGATGAGAAAGGGAGTAGAGAAGTGGATGATAGTACATTGTGTGGTGGAGGGTGAGAAAGGGAGGATGAGAAGTGGATGATAGTACATTGTGTGGTGGAGGGTGAGAAAGGGAGGATGAGAAGTGGATGATAGTACATTGTCTGGTGGAGGATGAGAAAGGGAGTAGAGAAGTGGATGATAGTACATTGTCTGGTGGAGGATGAGAAAGGAAGTAGAGAAGTGGATGATAGTACATTGTCTGGTGGAGGATGAGAAAGGGAGTAGAGAAGTGGATGATAGTACATTGTGTGGTGGAGGATGAGAAAGGAAGTAGAGAAGTGGATGATAGTACATTGTCTGGTGGAGGATGAGAAAGGGAGGATGAGAAGTGGATGATAGTACATTGTCTGGTGGAGGATGAGAAAGGGAGGATGAGAAGTGGATGATAGTACATTGTCTGGTGGAGGATGAGAAAGGGAGGATGAGAAGTGGATGATAGTGCATTGTCTGGTGGAGGGTGAGAAAGGGAGTAGAGAAGGGGATGAGAGTACATTGTGTGGTGGAGGATGAGAAAGGGAGTAGAGAAGTGGATGATAGTACATTGTCTGGTGGAGGATGAGAAAGGGAGTAGAGAAGTGGATGATAGTACATTGTCTGGTGGAGGAACAGAAAGGGAGTAGAGAAGTGGATGATAGTACATTGTCTGGTGGAGGATGAGAAAGGGAGTAGAGAAGTGGATGGGAGTACATTGTCTGGTGGAGGATGAGAAAGGGAGTAGAGAAGTGGATGATAGTACATTGTGTGGTGGAGGATGAGAAAGGGAGTAGAGAAGTGGATGATAGTACATTGTCTGGTGGAGGATGAGAAAGGGAGGATGAGAAGTGGATGATAGTACATTGTCTGGTGGAGGGTGAGAAAGGGAGTAGAGAAGTGGATGGGAGTACATTGTCTGGTGGAGGATGAGAAAGGGAGTAGAGAAGTGGATGAGAGTACATTGTCTGGTGGAGGATGAGAAAGGGAGTAGAGAAGTGGATGATAGTACATTGTCTGGTGGAGGATGAGAAAGGAAGTAGAGAAGTGGATGATAGTACATTGTCTGGTGGAGGATGAGAAAGGAAGTAGAGAAGTGGATGATAGTACATTGTCTGGTGGAGGATGAGAAAGGGAGTAGAGAAGTGGATGATAGTACATTGTCTGGTGGAGGATGAGAAAGGGAGTAGAGAAGTGGATGATAGTACATTGTGTGGTGGAGGATGAGAAAGGGAGTAGAGAAGTGGATGATAGTACATTGTCTGGTGGAGGATGAGAAAGGGAGTAGAGAAGTGGATGATAGTACATTGTCTGGTGGAGGATGAGAAAGGGAGTAGAGAAGTGGATGATAGTACATTGTGTGGTGGAGGATGAGAAAGGGAGTAGAGAAGTGGATGATAGTACATTGTCTGGTGGAGGATGAGAAAGGGAGTAGAGAAGTGGATGATAGTACATTGTCTGGTGGAGGATGAGAAAGGAAGTAGAGAAGTGGATGATAGTACATTGTCTGGTGGAGGATGAGAAAGGGAGTAGAGAAGTGGATGATAGTACATTGTGTGGTGGAGGATGAGAAAGGGAGTAGAGAAGTGGATGATAGTACATTGTCTGGTGGAGGATGAGAAAGGGAGTAGAGAAGTGGATGATAGTACATTGTGTGGTGGAGGATGAGAAAGGGAGTAGAGAAGTGGATGATAGTACATTGTCTGGTGGAGGATGAGAAAGGGAGTAGAGAAGTGGATGATAGTACATTGTCTGGTGGAGGATGAGAAAGGGAGTAGAGAAGTGGATGATAGTACATTGTCTGGTGGAGGATGAGAAAGGGAGTAGAGAAGTGGATGATAGTACATTGTCTGGTGGAGGATGAGAAAGGGAGTAGAGAAGTGGATGATAGTACATTGTCTGGTGGAGGATGAGAAAGGGAGTAGAGAAGTGGAAGATAGTACATTGTCTGGTGGAGGATGAGAAAGGGAGGATGAGAAGTGGATGATAGTGCATTGTCTGGTGGAGGATGAGAAAGGGAGTAGAGAAGTGGATGGGAGTACATTGTCTGGTGGAGGAACAGAAAGGGAGTAGAGAAGTGGATGATAGTACATTGTCTGGTGGAGGATGAGAAAGGGAGTAGAGAAGTGGATGATAGTACATTGTCTGGTGGAGGAACAGAAAGGGAGTAGAGAAGTGGATGATAGTACATTGTCTGGTGGAGGATGAGAAAGGAAGTAGAGAAGTGGATGATAGTACATTGTCTGGTGGAGGATGAGAAAGGGAGTAGAGAAGTGGATGATAGTACATTGTGTGGTGGAGGATGAGAAAGGGAGTAGAGAAGTGGATGATAGTACATTGTCTGGTGGAGGATGAGAAAGGGAGGATGAGAAGTGGATGATAGTACATTGTCTGGTGGAGGATGAGAAAGGGAGTAGAGAAGTGGATGATAGTACATTGTCTGGTGGAGGAACAGAAAGGGAGTAGAGAAGTGGATGATAGTACATTGTCTGGTGGAGGATGAGAAAGGAAGTAGAGAAGTGGATGATAGTACATTGTGTGGTGGAGGATGAGAAAGGGAGTAGAGAAGTGGATGATAGTACATTGTCTGGTGGAGGATGAGAAAGGGAGGATGAGAAGTGGATGATAGTACATTGTCTGGTGGAGGATGAGAAAGGGAGTAGAGAAGTGGATGATAGTACATTGTCTGGTGGAGGAACAGAAAGGGAGTAGAGAAGTGGATGATAGTACATTGTGTGGTGGAGGATGAGAAAGGGAGTAGAGAAGTGGATGATAGTACATTGTCTGGTGGAGGATGAGAAAGGGAGGATGAGAAGTGGATGATAGTACATTGTCTGGTGGAGGATGAGAAAGGAAGTAGAGAAGTGGATGATAGTACATTGTCTGGTGGAGGATGAGAAAGGGAGTAGAGAAGTGGATGATAGTACATTGTCTGGTGGAGGATGAGAAAGGGAGTAGAGAAGTGGATGATAGTACATTGTCTGGTGGAGGATGAGAAAGGGAGTAGAGAAGTGGATGATAGTACATTGTCTGGTGGAGGGTGAGAAAGGAAGTAGAGAAGTGGATGATAGTACATTGTCTGGTGGAGGAACAGAAAGGGAGTAGAGAAGTGGATGATAGTACATTGTGTGGTGGAGGATGAGAAAGGGAGTAGAGAAGTGGATGATAGTACATTGTCTGGTGGAGGAACAGAAAGGGAGTAGAGAAGTGGATGATAGTACATTGTGTGGTGGAGGATGAGAAAGGGAGTAGAGAAGTGGATGATAGTACATTGTCTGGTGGAGGATGAGAAAGGGAGGATGAGAAGTGGATGATAGTACATTGTCTGGTGGAGGATGAGAAAGGGAGTAGAGAAGTGGATGATAGTACATTGTCTGGTGGAGGATGAGAAAGGGAGTAGAGAAGTGGATGATAGTACATTGTCTGGTGGAGGATGAGAAAGGGAGTAGAGAAGTGGATGATAGTACATTGTCTGGTGGAGGATGAGAAAGGGAGTAGAGAAGTGGATGATAGTACATTGTCTGGTGGAGGGTGAGAAAGGAAGTAGAGAAGTGGATGATAGTACATTGTCTGGTGGAGGATGAGAAAGGGAGTAGAGAAGTGGATGATAGTACATTGTCTGGTGGAGGGTGAGAAAGGGAGTAGAGAAGTGGATGATAGTACATTGTCTGGTGGAGGATGAGAAAGGGAGGATGAGAAGTGGATGATAGTACATTGTGTGGTGGAGGATGAGAAAGGGAGTAGAGAAGTGGATGATAGTACATTGTCTGGTGGAGGGTGAGAAAGGGAGTAGAGAAGTGGATGATAGTACATTGTCTGGTGGAGGATGAGAAAGGGAGTAGAGAAGTGGATGATAGTACATTGTCTGGTGGAGGATGAGAAAGGAAGTAGAGAAGTGGATGATAGTACATTGTCTGGTGGAGGATGAGAAAGGGAGTAGAGAAGTGGATGATAGTACATTGTCTGGTGGAGGGTGAGAAAGGGAGTAGAGAAGTGGATGATAGTACATTGTCTGGTGGAGGATGAGAAAGGGAGGATGAGAAGTGGATGATAGTACATTGTGTGGTGGAGGATGAGAAAGGGAGTAGAGAAGTGGATGATAGTACATTGTCTGGTGGAGGATGAGAAAGGGAGTAGAGAAGTGGAAGATAGTACATTGTCTGGTGGAGGATGAGAAAGGGAGGATGAGAAGTGGATGATAGTGCATTGTCTGGTGGAGGATGAGAAAGGGAGTAGAGAAGTGGATGGGAGTACATTGTCTGGTGGAGGAACAGAAAGGGAGTAGAGAAGTGGATGATAGTACATTGTCTGGTGGAGGATGAGAAAGGGAGTAGAGAAGTGGATGATAGTACATTGTCTGGTGGAGGAACAGAAAGGGAGTAGAGAAGTGGATGATAGTACATTGTCTGGTGGAGGAACAGAAAGGGAGTAGAGAAGTGGATGATAGTACATTGTCTGGTGGAGGGTGAGAAGTGGATGATAGTACATTGTCTGGTGGAGGGTGAGAAAGGGAGGATGAGAAGTGGATGATAGTACATTGTCTGGTGGAGGATGAGAAAGGGAGGAGAGAAGTGGATGGGAGTACATTGTCTGGTGGAGGATGAGAAAGGAAGTAGAGAAGTGGATGATAGTACATTGTCTGGTGGAGGATGAGAAAGGGAGTAGAGAAGTGGATGATAGTACATTGTGTGGTGGAGGATGAGAAAGGGAGTAGAGAAGTGGATGATAGTACATTGTGTGGTGGAGGATGAGAAAGGGAGTAGAGAAGTGGATGATAGTACATTGTGTGGTGGAGGATGAGAAAGGGAGTAGAGAAGTGGATGATAGTACATTGTCTGGTGGAGGATGAGAAAGGAAGTAGAGAAGTGGATGATAGTACATTGTCTGGTGGAGGATGAGAAAGGGAGTAGAGAAGTGGATGATAGTACATTGTGTGGTGGAGGATGAGAAAGGGAGTAGAGAAGTGGATGATAGTACATTGTCTGGTGGAGGATGAGAAAGGGAGTAGAGAAGTGGATGATAGTACATTGTGTGGTGGAGGATGAGAAAGGGAGTAGAGAAGTGGATGATAGTACATTGTCTGGTGGAGGATGAGAAAGGGAGTAGAGAAGTGGATGATAGTACATTGTGTGGTGGAGGATGAGAAAGGGAGTAGAGAAGTGGATGATAGTACATTGTCTGGTGGAGGATGAGAAAGGGAGTAGAGAAGTGGATGATAGTACATTGTGTGGTGGAGGATGAGAAAGGGAGTAGAGAAGTGGATGATAGTACATTGTCTGGTGGAGGATGAGAAAGGAAGTAGAGAAGTGGATGATAGTACATTGTGTGGTGGAGGATGAGAAAGGGAGTAGAGAAGTGGATGATAGTACATTGTGTGGTGGAGGATGAGAAAGGGAGTAGAGAAGTGGATGATAGTACATTGTCTGGTGGAGGATGAGAAAGGGAGTAGAGAAGTGGATGATAGTACATTGTGTGGTGGAGGATGAGAAAGGGAGTAGAGAAGTGGATGATAGTACATTGTCTGGTGGAGGATGAGAAAGGGAGTAGAGAAGTGGATGATAGTACATTGTGTGGTGGAGGAACAGAAAGGGAGTAGAGAAGTGGATGATAGTACATTGTGTGGTGGAGGAACAGAAAGGGAGTAGAGAAGTGGATGATAGTACATTGTCTGGTGGAGGATGAGAAAGGGAGTAGAGAAGTGGATGATAGTACATTGTGTGGTGGAGGATGAGAAAGGGAGTAGAGAAGTGGATGATAGTACATTGTCTGGTGGAGGAACAGAAAGGGAGTAGAGAAGTGGATGATAGTACATTGTGTGGTGGAGGGTGAGAAAGGGAGTAGAGAAGTGGATGATAGTACATTGTGTGGTGGAGGAACAGAAAGGGAGTAGAGAAGTGGATGATAGTACATTGTCTGGTGGAGGAACAGAAAGGGAGTAGAGAAGTGGATGATAGTACATTGTGTGGTGGAGGGTGAGAAAGGGAGTAGAGAAGTGGATGATAGTACATTGTGTGGTGGAGGAACAGAAAGGGAGTAGAGAAGTGGATGATAGTACATTGTCTGGTGGAGGATGAGAAAGGGAGTAGAGAAGTGGATGATAGTACATTGTCTGGTGGAGGATGAGAAAGGGAGTAGAGAAGTGGATGATAGTACATTGTCTGGTGGACGAACAGAAAGGGAGTAGAGAAGTGGATGATAGTACATTGTCTGGTGGAGGATGAGAAAGGGAGTAGAGAAGTGGATGATAGTACATTGTGTGGTGGAGGAACAGAAAGGGAGTAGAGAAGTGGATGATAGTACATTGTGTGGTGGAGGAACAGAAAGGGAGTAGAGAAGTGGATGATAGTACATTGTCTGGTGGACGAACAGAAAGGGAGTAGAGAAGTGGATGATAGTACATTGTCTGGTGGAGGAACAGAAAGGGAGTAGAGAAGTGGATGATAGTACATTGTCTGGTGGAGGATGAGAAAGGGAGTAGAGAAGTGGATGATAGTACATTGTCTGGTGGACGAACAGAAAGGGAGTAGAGAAGTGGATGATAGTACATTGTCTGGTGGAGGATGAGAAAGGGAGTAGAGAAGTGGATGATAGTACATTGTGTGGTGGAGGAACAGAAAGGGAGTAGAGAAGTGGATGATAGTACATTGTGTGGTGGAGGAACAGAAAGGGAGTAGAGAAGTGGATGATAGTACATTGTCTGGTGGACGAACAGAAAGGGAGTAGAGAAGTGGATGATAGTACATTGTCTGGTGGAGGAACAGAAAGGGAGTAGAGAAGTGGATGATAGTACATTGTCTGGTGGAGGATGAGAAAGGGAGTAGAGAAGTGGATGATAGTACATTGTCTGGTGGAGGATGAGAAAGGGAGTAGAGAAGTGGATGATAGTACATTGTGTGGTGGAGGATGAGAAAGGGAGTAGAGAAGTGGATGATAGTACATTGTCTGGTGGAGGATGAGAAAGGGAGTAGAGAAGTGGATGATAGTACATTGTGTGGTGGAGGATGAGAAAGGGAGTAGAGAAGTGGATGATAGTACATTGTCTGGTGGAGGATGAGAAAGGGAGGATGAGAAGTGGATGATAGTACATTGTCTGGTGGAGGGTGAGAAAGGAAGTAGAGAAGTGGATGATAGTACATTGTCTGGTGGAGGGTGAGAAAGGGAGTAGAGAAGTGGATGAGAGTACATTGTCTGGTGGAGGATGAGAAAGGGAGTAGAGAAGTGGATGATAGTACATTGTGTGGTGGAGGATGAGAAAGGGAGTAGAGAAGTGGATGATAGTACATTGTGTGGTGGAGGATGAGAAAGGGAGTAGAGAAGTGGATGATAGTACATTGTGTGGTGGAGGATGAGAAAGGAAGTAGAGAAGTGGATGATAGTACATTGTCTGGTGGAGGATGAGAAAGGAAGTAGAGAAGTGGATGGGAGTACATTGTCTGGTGGAGGACCAGAAAGGGAGGAGAGAAGTGGATGATAGTACATTGTCTGGTGGAGGATGAGAAAGGGAGTAGAGAAGTGGATGATAGTACATTGTCTGGTGGAGGATGAGAAAGGGAGGAGAGAAGTGGATGATAGTACATTGTCTGGTGGAGGATGAGAAAGGGAGTAGAGAAGTGGATGATAGTACATTGTGTGGTGGAGGATGAGAAAGGGAGGAGAGAAGTGGATGATAGTACATTGTCTGGTGGAGGATGAGAAAGGGAGGAGAGAAGTGGATGATAGTACATTGTCTGGTGGAGGATGAGAAAGGGAGTAGAGAAGTGGATGATAGTACATTGTGTGGTGGAGGATGAGAAAGGGAGTAGAGAAGTGGATGATAGTACATTGTCTGGTGGAGGGTGAGAAAGGGAGTAGAGAAGTGGATGATAGTACATTGTCTGGTGGAGGATGAGAAAGGGAGGATGAGAAGTGGATGATAGTACATTGTCTGGTGGAGGATGAGAAAGGGAGTAGAGAAGTGGATGATAGTACATTGTCTGGTGGAGGATGAGAAAGGGAGTAGAGAAGTGGATGATAGTACATTGTCTGGTGGAGGATGAGAAAGGGAGTAGAGAAGTGGATGATAGTACATTGTCTGGTGGAGGATGAGAAAGGGAGTAGAGAAGTGGATGATAGTACATTGTCTGGTGGAGGATGAGAAAGGGAGGAGAGAAGTGGATGATAGTACATTGTCTGGTGGAGGATGAGAAAGGGAGGATGAGAAGTGGATGATAGTACATTGTCTGGTGGAGGATGAGAAAGGGAGTAGAGAAGTGGATGATAGTACATTGTCTGGTGGAGGATGAGAAAGGGAGTAGAGAAGTGGATGATAGTACATTGTCTGGTGGAGGGTGAGAAAGGGAGTAGAGAAGTGGATGATAGTACATTGTCTGGTGGAGGATGAGAAAGGAAGTAGAGAAGTGGATGATAGTACATTGTCTGGTGGAGGATGAGAAAGGGAGTAGAGAAGTGGATGATAGTACATTGTCTGGTGGAGGATGAGAAAGGAAGTAGAGAAGTGGATGATAGTACATTGTCTGGTGGAGGATGAGAAAGGGAGTAGAGAAGTGGATGAGAGTACATTGTCTGGTGGAGGATGAGAAAGGGAGTAGAGAAGTGGATGATAGTACATTGTCTGGTGGAGGATGAGAAAGGAAGTAGAGAAGTGGATGATAGTACATTGTCTGGTGGAGGATGAGAAAGGGAGTAGAGAAGTGGATGATAGTACATTGTCTGGTGGAGGATGAGAAAGGGAGTAGAGAAGTGGATGATAGTACATTGTCTGGTGGAGGATGAGAAAGGGAGTAGAGAAGTGGATGAGAGTACATTGTCTGGTGGAGGATGAGAAAGGAAGTAGAGAAGTGGATGATAGTACATTGTCTGGTGGAGGACCAGAAAGGGAGTAGAGAAGTGGATGATAGTACATTGTCTGGTGGAGGAACAGAAAGGGAGTAGAGAAGTGGATGAGAGTACATTGTCTGGTGGAGGATGAGAAAGGAAGTAGAGAAGTGGATGATAGTACATTGTCTGGTGGAGGATGAGAAAGGGAGGATGAGAAGTGGATGATAGTACATTGTCTGGTGGAGGATGAGAAAGGGAGGAGAGAAGTGGATGGGAGTACATTGTCTGGTGGAGGATGAGAAAGGGAGTAGAGAAGTGGATGGGAGTACATTGTCTGGTGGAGGATGAGAAAGGGAGGAGAGAAGGGGATGGGAGTACATTGTCTGGTGGAGGATGAGAAAGGAAGTAGAGAAGTGGATGATAGTACATTGTCTGGTGGAGGACCAGAAAGGGAGTAGAGAAGTGGATGATAGTACATTGTCTGGTGGAGGAACAGAAAGGGAGTAGAGAAGTGGATGAGAGTACATTGTCTGGTGGAGGATGAGAAAGGAAGTAGAGAAGTGGATGATAGTACATTGTCTGGTGGAGGATGAGAAAGGGAGGATGAGAAGTGGATGATAGTACATTGTCTGGTGGAGGATGAGAAAGGGAGTAGAGAAGTGGATGATAGTACATTGTCTGGTGGAGGATGAGAAAGGGAGTACAGAAGTGGATCAGAGTACATTGTCTGGTGGAGGATGAGAAAGGGAGTAGAGAAGTGGATGGGAGTACATTGTCTGGTGGAGGATGAGAAAGGGAGTAGAGAAGTGGATGGGAGTACATTGTCTGGTGGAGGATGAGAAAGGAAGTAGAGAAGTGGATGATAGTACATTGTCTGGTGGAGGATGAGAAAGGGAGGATGAGAAGTGGATGATAGTACATTGTCTGGTGGAGGATGAGAAAGGGAGGATGAGAAGTGGATGATAGTACATTGTCTGGTGGAGGATGAGAAAGGGAGTAGAGAAGTGGATGGGAGTACATTGTCTGGTGGAGGATGAGAAAGGGAGTAGAGAAGTGGATGGGAGTACATTGTCTGGTGGAGGATGAGAAAGGGAGTAGAGAAGTGGATGGGAGTACATTGTCTGGTGGAGGATGAGAAAGGGAGTAGAGAAGTGGATGAGAGTACATTGTCTGGTGGAGGATGAGAAAGGGAGTAGAGAAGTGGATGATAGTACATTGTCTGGTGGAGGATGAGAAAGGGAGTAGACAAGTGGATGATAGTACATTGTCTGGTGGAGGATGAGAAAGGGAGTAGAGAAGTGGATGGGAGTACATTGTCTGGTGGAGGATGAGAAAGGGAGTAGAGAAGTGGATGATAGTACATTGTCTGGTGGAGGATGAGAAAGGGAGTAGAGAAGTGGATGATAGTACATTGTCTGGTGGAGGATGAGAAAGGGAGTAGAGAAGTGGATGATAGTACATTGTCTGGTGGAGGATGAGAAAGGGAGGATGAGAAGTGGATGATAGTACATTGTCTGGTGGAGGATGAGAAAGGGAGTAGAGAAGTGGATGATAGTACATTGTCTGGTGGAGGATGAGAAAGGGAGTAGAGAAGTGGATGATAGTACATTGTCTGGTGGAGGATGAGAAAGGGAGTAGAGAAGTGGATGATAGTACATTGTCTGGTGGAGGGTGAGAAAGGGAGTAGAGAAGTGGATGGGAGTACATTGTCTGGTGGAGGATGAGAAAGGGAGTAGAGAAGTGGATGATAGTACATTGTCTGGTGGAGGATGAGAAAGGGAGTAGAGAAGTGGATGGGAGTACATTGTCTGGTGGAGGATGAGAAAGGGAGTAGAGAAGTGGATGATAGTACATTGTCTGGTGGAGGATGAGAAAGGGAGGATGAGAAGTGGATGATAGTACATTGTCTGGTGGAGGATGAGAAAGGGAGTAGAGAAGTGGATGATAGTACATTGTCTGGTGGAGGGTGAGAAAGGGAGTAGAGAAGTGGATGGGAGTACATTGTCTGGTGGAGGATGAGAAAGGAAGTAGAGAAGTGGATGATAGTACATTGTCTGGTGGAGGATGAGAAAGGGAGTAGAGAAGTGGATGATAGTACATTATCTGGTGGAGGGTGAGAAAGGGAGTAGAGAAGTGGATGATAGTACATTGTCTGGTGGAGGATGAGAAAGGGAGTAGAGAAGTGGATGATAGTACATTGTCTGGTGGAGGGTGAGAAAGGAAGTAGAGAAGTGGATGATAGTACATTGTCTGGTGGAGGGTGAGAAAGGGAGGAGAGAAGTGGATGATAGTACATTGTCTGGTGGAGGATGAGAAAGGAAGTAGAGAAGTGGATGATAGTACATTGTCTGGTGGAGGGTGAGAAAGGGAGTAGAGAAGTGGATGATAGTACATTGTCTGGTGGAGGATGAGAAAGGGAGTAGAGAAGTGGATGATAGTACATTGTCTGGTGGAGGGTGAGAAAGGGAGTAGAGAAGTGGATGATAGTACATTGTCTGGTGGAGGATGAGAAAGGGAGTAGAGAAGTGGATGATAGTACATTGTCTGGTGGAGGATGAGAAAGGAAGTAGAGAAGTGGATGATAGTACATTGTCTGGTGGAGGATGAGAAAGGGAGTAGAGAAGTGGATGATAGTACATTGTCTGGTGGAGGATGAGAAAGGGAGTAGAGAAGTGGATGATAGTACATTGTCTGGTGGAGGGTGAGAAAGGGAGTAGAGAAGTGGATGATAGTACATTGTCTGGTGGAGGATGAGAAAGGGAGTAGAGAAGTGGATGATAGTACATTGTCTGGTGGAGGATGAGAAAGGAAGTAGAGAAGTGGATGATAGTACATTGTCTGGTGGAGGGTGAGAAAGGGAGTAGAGAAGTGGATGATAGTACATTGTCTGGTGGAGGATGAGAAAGGGAGTAGAGAAGTGGATGATAGTACATTGTCTGGTGGAGGATGAGAAAGGAAGTAGAGAAGTGGATGATAGTACATTGTCTGGTGGAGGGTGAGAAAGGGAGTAGAGAAGTGGATGGGAGTACATTGTCTGGTGGAGGAACAGAAAGGGAGTAGAGAAGTGGATGATAGTACATTGTCTGGTGGAGGACCAGAAAGGGAGTAGAGAAGTGGATGATAGTACATTGTCTGGTGGAGGATGAGAAAGGGAGTAGAGAAGTGGATGATAGTACATTGTCTGGTGGAGGATGAGAAAGGGAGTAGAGAAGTGGATGATAGTACATTGTCTGGTGGAGGAACAGAAAGGGAGTAGAGAAGTGGATGATAGTACATTGTCTGGTGGAGGAACAGAAAGGGAGTAGAGAAGTGGATGATAGTACATTGTCTGGTGGAGGAACAGAAAGGGAGTAGAGAAGTGGATGATAGTACATTGTCTGGTGGAGGAACAGAAAGGGAGTAGAGAAGTGGATGATAGTACATTGTCTGGTGGAGGATGAGAAAGGGAGTAGAGAAGTGGATGATAGTACATTGTCTGGTGGAGGATGAGAAAGGGAGTAGAGAAGTGGATGATAGTACATTGTCTGGTGGAGGAACAGAAAGGGAGTAGAGAAGTGGATGATAGTACATTGTCTGGTGGAGGACCAGAAAGGGAGTAGAGAAGTGGATGATAGTACATTGTCTGGTGGAGGAACAGAAAGGGAGTAGAGAAGTGGATGATAGTACATTGTCTGGTGGAGGACCAGAAAGGGAGTAGAGAAGTGGATGATAGTACATTGTCTGGTGGAGGAACAGAAAGGGAGTAGAGAAGTGGATGATAGTACATTGTCTGGTGGAGGACCAGAAAGGGAGTAGAGAAGTGGATGATAGTACATTGTCTGGTGGAGGAACAGAAAGGGAGTAGAGAAGTGGATGATAGTACATTGTCTGGTGGAGGACCAGAAAGGGAGTAGAGAAGTGGATGATAGTACATTGTCTGGTGGAGGAACAGAAAGGGAGTAGAGAAGTGGATGATAGTACATTGTCTGGTGGAGGACCAGAAAGGGAGTAGAGAAGTGGATGATAGTACATTGTCTGGTGGAGGACCAGAAAGGGAGTAGAGAAGTGGATGATAGTACATTGTCTGGTGGAGGAACAGAAAGGGAGTAGAGAAGTGGATGAGAGTACATTGTCTGGTGGAGGATGAGAAAGGAAGTAGAGAAGTGGATGATAGTACATTGTCTGGTGGAGGATGAGAAAGGGAGGATGAGAAGTGGATGATAGTACATTGTCTGGTGGAGGATGAGAAAGGGAGTAGAGAAGTGGATGATAGTACATTGTCTGGTGGAGGATGAGAAAGGGAGTACAGAAGTGGATCAGAGTACATTGTCTGGTGGAGGATGAGAAAGGGAGTAGAGAAGTGGATGGGAGTACATTGTCTGGTGGAGGATGAGAAAGGGAGTAGAGAAGTGGATGGGAGTACATTGTCTGGTGGAGGATGAGAAAGGAAGTAGAGAAGTGGATGATAGTACATTGTCTGGTGGAGGATGAGAAAGGGAGGATGAGAAGTGGATGATAGTACATTGTCTGGTGGAGGATGAGAAAGGGAGGATGAGAAGTGGATGATAGTACATTGTCTGGTGGAGGATGAGAAAGGGAGTAGAGAAGTGGATGGGAGTACATTGTCTGGTGGAGGATGAGAAAGGGAGTAGAGAAGTGGATGGGAGTACATTGTCTGGTGGAGGATGAGAAAGGGAGTAGAGAAGTGGATGGGAGTACATTGTCTGGTGGAGGATGAGAAAGGGAGTAGAGAAGTGGATGAGAGTACATTGTCTGGTGGAGGATGAGAAAGGGAGTAGAGAAGTGGATGATAGTACATTGTCTGGTGGAGGATGAGAAAGGGAGTAGACAAGTGGATGATAGTACATTGTCTGGTGGAGGATGAGAAAGGGAGTAGAGAAGTGGATGGGAGTACATTGTCTGGTGGAGGATGAGAAAGGGAGTAGAGAAGTGGATGATAGTACATTGTCTGGTGGAGGATGAGAAAGGGAGGATGAGAAGTGGATGATAGTACATTGTCTGGTGGAGGATGAGAAAGGGAGTAGAGAAGTGGATGATAGTACATTGTCTGGTGGAGGATGAGAAAGGGAGTAGAGAAGTGGATGATAGTACATTGTCTGGTGGAGGATGAGAAAGGGAGTAGAGAAGTGGATGATAGTACATTGTGTGGTGGAGGATGAGAAAGGGAGTAGAGAAGTGGATGGGAGTACATTGTCTGGTGGAGGATGAGAAAGGGAGTAGAGAAGTGGATGATAGTACATTGTCTGGTGGAGGGTGAGAAAGGAAGTAGAGAAGTGGATGATAGTACATTGTCTGGTGGAGGGTGAGAAAGGGAGGAGAGAAGTGGATGATAGTACATTGTCTGGTGGAGGATGAGAAAGGAAGTAGAGAAGTGGATGATAGTACATTGTCTGGTGGAGGGTGAGAAAGGGAGTAGAGAAGTGGATGATAGTACATTGTCTGGTGGAGGATGAGAAAGGGAGTAGAGAAGTGGATGATAGTACATTGTCTGGTGGAGGATGAGAAAGGGAGTAGAGAAGTGGATGATAGTACATTGTCTGGTGGAGGGTGAGAAAGGGAGTAGAGAAGTGGATGATAGTACATTGTCTGGTGGAGGATGAGAAAGGGAGTAGAGAAGTGGATGATAGTACATTGTCTGGTGGAGGGTGAGAAAGGGAGTAGAGAAGTGGATGATAGTACATTGTCTGGTGGAGGATGAGAAAGGGAGTAGAGAAGTGGATGATAGTACATTGTCTGGTGGAGGGTGAGAAAGGGAGTAGAGAAGTGGATGATAGTACATTGTCTGGTGGAGGATGAGAAAGGGAGTAGAGAAGTGGATGATAGTACATTGTCTGGTGGAGGATGAGAAAGGGAGTAGAGAAGTGGATGATAGTACATTGTCTGGTGGAGGGTGAGAAAGGGAGTAGAGAAGTGGATGATAGTACATTGTCTGGTGGAGGGTGAGAAAGGGAGTAGAGAAGTGGATGATAGTACATTGTCTGGTGGAGGATGAGAAAGGGAGTAGAGAAGTGGATGATAGTACATTGTCTGGTGGAGGGTGAGAAAGGGAGTAGAGAAGTGGATGATAGTACATTGTCTGGTGGAGGATGAGAAAGGGAGTAGAGAAGTGGATGATAGTACATTGTCTGGTGGAGGATGAGAAAGGGAGTAGAGAAGTGGATGATAGTACATTGTCTGGTGGAGGATGAGAAAGGGAGTAGAGAAGTGGATGATAGTACATTGTCTGGTGGAGGGTGAGAAAGGGAGTAGAGAAGTGGATGATAGTACATTGTCTGGTGGAGGATGAGAAAGGGAGTAGAGAAGTGGATGATAGTACATTGTCTGGTGGAGGGTGAGAAAGGAAGTAGAGAAGTGGATGATAGTACATTGTCTGGTGGAGGATGAGAAAGGGAGTAGAGAAGTGGATGATAGTACATTGTCTGGTGGAGGGTGAGAAAGGGAGTAGAGAAGTGGATGATAGTACATTGTCTGGTGGAGGATGAGAAAGGGAGTAGAGAAGTGGATGATAGTACATTGTCTGGTGGAGGATGAGAAAGGGAGTAGAGAAGTGGATGATAGTACATTGTCTGGTGGAGGGTGAGAAAGGGAGTAGAGAAGTGGATGATAGTACATTGTCTGGTGGAGGATGAGAAAGGGAGTAGAGAAGTGGATGATAGTACATTGTCTGGTGGAGGATGAGAAAGGGAGTAGAGAAGTGGATGATAGTACATTGTCTGGTGGAGGATGAGAAAGGGAGTAGAGAAGTGGATGATAGTACATTGTCTGGTGGAGGGTGAGAAAGGGAGTAGAGAAGTGGATGGTAGTACATTGTCTGGTGGAGGATGAGAAAGGGAGTAGAGAAGTGGATGAGAGTACATTGTCTGGTGGAGGGTGAGAAAGGGAGTAGAGAAGTGGATGAGAGTACATTGTCTGGTGGAGGATGAGAAAGGGAGTAGAGAAGTGGATGATAGTACATTGTCTGGTGGAGGGTGAGAAAGGGAGTAGAGAAGTGGATGAGAGTACATTGTCTGGTGGAGGGTGAGAAAGGGAGTAGAGAAGTGGATGATAGTACATTGTCTGGTGGAGGGTGAGAAAGGGAGTAGAGAAGTGGATGATAGTACATTGTCTGGTGGAGGATGAGAAAGGGAGTAGAGAAGTGGATGATAGTACATTGTCTGGTGGAGGGTGAGAAAGGGAGTAGAGAAGTGGATGAGAGTACATTGTCTGGTGGAGGATGAGAAAGGGAGTAGAGAAGTGGATGATAGTACATTGTCTGGTGGAGGGTGAGAAAGGGAGTAGAGAAGTGGATGAGAGTACATTGTCTGGTGGAGGATGAGAAAGGGAGTAGAGAAGTGGATGATAGTACATTGTCTGGTGGAGGGTGAGAAAGGGAGTAGAGAAGTGGATGGGAGTACATTGTCTGGTGGAGGATGAGAAAGGGAGTAGAGAAGTGGATGATAGTACATTGTCTGGTGGAGGATGAGAAAGGAAGTAGAGAAGTGGATGATAGTACATTGTCTGGTGGAGGATGAGAAAGGAAGTAGAGAAGTGGATGATAGTACATTGTCTGGTGGAGGATGAGAAAGGGAGTAGAGAAGTGGATGATAGTACATTGTCTGGTGGAGGATGAGAAAGGAAGTAGAGAAGTGGATGGGAGTACATTGTCTGGTGGAGGATGAGAAAGGGAGTAGAGAAGTGGATGGGAGTACATTGTCTGGTGGAGGATGAGAAAGGGAGTAGAGAAGTGGATGGGAGTACATTGTCTGGTGGAGGATGAGAAAGGGAGTAGAGAAGTGGATGATAGTACATTGTCTGGTGGAGGATGAGAAAGGGAGTAGAGAAGTGGATGATAGTACATTGTCTGGTGGAGGATGAGAAAGGAAGTAGAGAAGTGGATGGGAGTACATTGTCTGGTGGAGGATGAGAAAGGGAGTAGAGAAGTGGATGGGAGTACATTGTCTGGTGGAGGATGAGAAAGGAAGTAGAGAAGTGGATGATAGTACATTGTCTGGTGGAGGATGAGAAAGGGAGTAGAGAAGTGGATGATAGTACATTGTCTGGTGGAGGATGAGAAAGGAAGTAGAGAAGTGGATGGGAGTACATTGTCTGGTGGAGGATGAGAAAGGGAGTAGAGAAGTGGATGGGAGTACATTGTCTGGTGGAGGATGAGAAAGGGAGTAGAGAAGTGGATGGGAGTACATTGTCTGGTGGAGGATGAGAAAGGAAGTAGAGAAGTGGATGGGAGTACATTGTCTGGTGGAGGATGAGAAAGGGAGTAGAGAAGTGGATGATAGTACATTGTCTGGTGGAGGATGAGAAAGGAAGTAGAGAAGTGGATGATAGTACATTGTCTGGTGGAGGATGAGAAAGGGAGTAGAGAAGTGGATGATAGTACATTGTCTGGTGGAGGATGAGAAAGGAAGTAGAGAAGTGGATGGGAGTACATTGTCTGGTGGAGGATGAGAAAGGGAGTAGAGAAGTGGATGGGAGTACATTGTCTGGTGGAGGATGAGAAAGGGAGTAGAGAAGTGGATGGGAGTACATTGTCTGGTGGAGGATGAGAAAGGGAGTAGAGAAGTGGATGATAGTACATTGTCTGGTGGAGGATGAGAAAGGGAGTAGAGAAGTGGATGATAGTACATTGTCTGGTGGAGGATGAGAAAGGAAGTAGAGAAGTGGATGGGAGTACATTGTCTGGTGGAGGATGAGAAAGGGAGTAGAGAAGTGGATGGGAGTACATTGTCTGGTGGAGGATGAGAAAGGGAGTAGAGAAGTGGATGATAGTACATTGTCTGGTGGAGGATGAGAAAGGAAGTAGAGAAGTGGATGATAGTACATTGTCTGGTGGAGGATGAGAAAGGGAGTAGAGAAGTGGATGGGAGTACATTGTCTGGTGGAGGATGAGAAAGGGAGTAGAGAAGTGGATGATAGTACATTGTCTGGTGGAGGATGAGAAAGGGAGTAGAGAAGTGGATGATAGTACATTGTCTGGTGGAGGATGAGAAAGGAAGTAGAGAAGTGGATGGGAGTACATTGTCTGGTGGAGGATGAGAAAGGGAGTAGAGAAGTGGATGATAGTACATTGTCTGGTGGAGGATGAGAAAGGAAGTAGAGAAGTGGATGATAGTACATTGTCTGGTGGAGGATGAGAAAGGGAGTAGAGAAGTGGATGGTAGTACATTGTCTGGTGGAGGATGAGAAAGGCAGTAGAGAAGTGGATGAGAGTACATTGTCTGGTGGAGGATGAGAAAGGAAGTAGAGAAGTGGATGATAGTACATTGTCTGGTGGAGGATGAGAAAGGGAGTAGAGAAGTGGATGAGAGTACATTGTCTGGTGGAGGATGAGAAAGGGAGTAGAGAAGTGGATGATAGTACATTGTCTGGTGGAGGATGAGAAAGGGAGTAGAGAAGGGGATGATAGTACATTGTTTGGTGGAGGATGAGAAAGGGAGTAGAGAAGTGGATGATAGTACATTGTCTGGTGGAGGATGAGAAAGGGAGTAGAGAAGTGGATGATAGTACATTGTCTGGTGGAGGAACAGAAAGGGAGTAGAGAAGTGGATGGGAGTACATTGTCTGGTGGAGGATGAGAAAGGCAGTAGAGAAGTGGATGAGAGTACATTGTCTGGTGGAGGATGAGAAAGGGAGTAGAGAAGTGGATGAGAGTACATTGTCTGGTGGAGGATGAGAAAGGGAGTAGAGAAGTGGATGATAGTACATTGTCTGGTGGAGGATGAGAAAGGGAGTAGAGAAGGGGATGATAGTACATTGTTTGGTGGAGGATGAGAAAGGGAGTAGAGAAGTGGATGATAGTACATTGTCTGGTGGAGGATGAGAAAGGGAGTAGAGAAGTGGATGATAGTACATTGTCTGGTGGAGGAACAGAAAGGGAGTAGAGAAGTGGATGGGAGTACATTGTCTGGTGGAGGACCAGAAAGGGAGGATGAGAAGTGGATGGGAGTACATTGTCTGGTGGAGGACCAGAAAGGGAGTAGAGAAGTGGATGATAGTACATTGTCTGGTGGAGGACCAGAAAGGGAGGATGAGAAGTGGATGAGATTACATTGTCTGGTGGAGGGCCAGAAAGGGAGGAGAGAAGTGGATGATAGTACATTGTCTGGTGGAGGGCCAGAAAGGGAGTAGAGAAGTGGATGATAGTACATTGTCTGGTGGAGGACCAGAAAGGGAGGATGAGAAGTGGATGAGATTACATTGTCTGGTGGAGGGCCAGAAAGGGAGTAGAGAAGTGGATGATAGTACATTGTCTGGTGGAGGACCAGAAAGGGAGTAGAGAAGTGGATGATAGTACATTGTCTGGTGGAGGACCAGAAAGGGAGGATGAGAAGTGGATGAGATTACATTGTCTGGTGGAGGGCCAGAAAGGGAGGAGAGAAGTGGATGGGAGTACATTGTCTGGTGGAGGACCAGAAAGGGAGTAGAGAAGTGGATGGGAGTACATTGTCTGGTGGAGGGCCAGAAAGGGAGGAGAGAAGTGGATGGGAGTACATTGTCTGGTGGAGGACCAGAAAGGGAGTAGAGAAGTGGATGGGAGTACATTGTCTGGTGGAGGGCCAGAAAGGGAGTAGAGAAGTGGATGGGAGTACATTGTCTGGTGGAGGACCAGAAAGGGAGGATGAGAAGTGGATGATAGTACATTGTCTGGTGGAGGACCAGAAAGGGAGTAGAGAAGTGGATGGGAGTACATTGTCTGGTGGAGGACCAGAAAGGGAGGATGAGAAGTGGATGGGAGTACATTGTCTGGTAGAGGGCCAGAAAGGGAGGAGAGAAGCGGATGAGATTACATTGTCTGGTGGAGGGCCAGAAAGGGAGGAGAGAAGGGGATGAGAGTACATTGTCTGGTAGAGGGCCAGAAAGGGAGGAGAGAAGCGGATGAGATTACATTGTCTGGTGGAGGGTGAGAAAGGGAGGAGAGAAGGGGATGAGAGTACATTGTCTGGTGGAGGGCCAGAAAGGGAGGAGAGAAGGGGATGAGAGTACATTGTCTGGTGGAGGGCCAGAAAGGGAGGAGAGAAGTGGATGAGAGTACATTGTCTGGTGGAGGGCCAGAAAGGGAGGAGAGAAGGGGATGAGAGTACATTGTCTGGTGGAGGGCCAGAAAGGGAGGAGAGAAGGGGATGGAGTACATTGTCTGGTAGAGGGCCAGAAAGGGAGGAGAGAAGGGGATGAGAGTACATTGTCTGGTAGAGGGCCAGAAAGGGAGCAGAGAAGGGGATGAGAGTACATTGTCTGGTAGAGGGCCAGAAAGGGAGAAGAGAAGGGGATGAGAGTACATTGTCTGGTGGAGGGCCAGAAAGGGAGGAGAGAAGGGGATGGAGTACATTGTCTGGTAGAGGGCCAGAAAGGGAGGAGAGAAGGGGATGAGAGTACATTGTCTGGTGGAGGGCCAGAAAGGGAGGAGAGAAGGGATGAGAGTGTGAAATGTTTAGTGATGGACAAGGAAGTATTAGGTAAGGGTAGGGACATGTTACACAATAAAGATGTGAATTATATGCTTGCTTGCTTGCTTGTTTGTTTGTCTGAAGGTCTGTGACAAGGGATTTCTGAGAATATGACAGTAGCACAGCAAATTACACGCTATGGAGCACCACTAAATTACTGAGTTCAGGTGAAATTATGTAAGGAACCCATACAGTTTGACAAGGACATATGTACATCTGCCTTGCTTCCTGCCTTCCTTCCTTCCAGTGGGGCACTGCAACTCACTCACAATGGTAAGTACACCTGCAGCTACTCTATCTTCCTTACCAACATTTCACCAGTAATATCTTCAACTCCCCTAAATTAAAACCAAACCACTTTTACAAAAATCTCTCTGTATCTGTCAACAATATATGTCAAACATTAAACAACTTTGGCACATTCCAAGGATCCAACACTCAGATTTTCAAGAAAACACTATCACTACCCCTTATCTAAAAAAAATTTTCAAATATTTTCTTTTTTGAGAAAGCTCTAACAATTTTTATTAAAATAGGTACCATATGCTTATTAGTTACTTATGCCAACAAGCTCAGTGCTGGTGTTGTGGGCAATGTTTAACCATGTAAAGGTTATTTAATCCCAGGACAATTGTAAGTCGCCCTTGGGATATTTATCTCTGATGTGACATTATCTTTGTGGTTTACCAGGACAAATACAAATCAGTTGGAGAATTCAATGTCACTCTGGCAGGTTGTCACAGTAGCTTAATGGTTAGAGCAAGCACTTGGTAAGCACAGGGTCTGTGCTTACAACTGGGATTTGCCATTCTGGCAGTTTGTCACAATAGCTCAGTGGTTAGAGCGTCCGCCCGGCAAGCGCAACGTCTGTGGTTCAAATCCCAGTTGTGGCATTGAATTTTTAAGTTCCAGTTCTACCTCTTAAAAGTGGTTTATAAGTTACAATAACTAATATATTTTAATTAAGATTTATTTTCAGAGTAGCGTGTGAGAAAAATAACTTGCAGGGAAACGTGACAAAATGTTTAGATTGGAGGAAGTGATAGATAGACAGGCAGGCAGACAGACAGACAGGCAGTCAGACAGGCAGACAGGCAGTCAGACAGACAGACAGACAGACAGGCAAGCAGGCAGGCAGTTGGACAGACAGACAGGCACAGATAGGCAGACAGACAGGCAGGCAGACAGACAGACAGGCAGGCATGCAGGCAATTAGACAGTCAGACAGACAGACAGGCAGTCAGATAGACATACAGGCAGACAGGCAGTCAGACAGTCAGTCAGACAGGCAGTCAGACAGGCAGACAGACAGGCAGTCAGACAGGCAGACAGACAAGCAGGCAGGCAGTTAGACAGACATGCAGACAGGCAGACAGACAGACAGGCAGACAGACAGACAGGCAGACAGACAGTCAGACAGGCAGACAGACAGACAGTCAAACAGACAGGCAGACAGACAGACAGGCAGACAGACAGGCAGTCAGACAGACAGGCAGGCAGTTAGACAGACAGACAGTCAAACAGACAGGCAGATAGATTTAACCAAACTGATAATAGCAAGACCAAGAGTGGAAGAGTCAACAACATCCCCGTAGGAACCTCAAACTACCCTTTATATGTACAGAAAACAACTTACCGGACTACCCCAAAAACCAACTGTAACATTTTTTCCCCATCTGGTTATATTTGGTGATATTCCAACTGTTAGGTTGCATTACTACCCTAAAATATATCTAACCATGGTAAAGCTATGGACACAGTTGGTGTTAGAGGCCCTTGTTTTTCAACCCCTTGCAGAGAAGCAAGGTTCTGTGGACGACATTGTATTGCTCATGTGTGCGTGGTTTTGTCTTGAATTCTTTTATACCATTACATATGTAGCTACAGTTATAGTTACTTTTGTCCGCAACACAGTGGTGCATTATATGGAAGTGAATTTATCCAAAAGTGTTATTGCAGAAAAAGATTTGAGTAGGTTCATTATGTGTTCAAGCATGTTACTTTAACCCTGTGTCTGACATTTGAGATTAAGTCTACGTTGGCAATAAGCAGTTTACTCTGTGGAACATTATTCGTACATTCCTATTTTCTCAAAAAATAAAAACGATATGTTTTGTAATAAAAATATGCCAAAAATATTCTACGTAAAGGATAGTCTGGATTTGGCAGATTTTTTTTTGGAAATTTTCTGCTAAACTTGAATACCAAATTTGGTACTTGAGCCACTTTTTGGTTTTGAAGTATGGTGTTGAACACTTTGATTGCATCATTGAGATGTCGATATTGTGATTATATCTACCCCCCACCACTTGGTTCTTGCATGGATCACGTGGTAAGTGTGCGCAAGACTGGAAGCTATTCCAATGTTCTGTCTCTACAAATTCCCGCACTCCTAAACTAGCTTTACACCTAAACCTTTCTCATTTTATATTTTCTCAAAAATGATTTTAACAATTTTAATTAAAATACCGCATATTTAAGATATTTTCACGACAAATGAAATGTATATATTGAACGTTCTGCAAATATTCTGCGAAGTTCTCTTTACTCTGAATGATTTTTGTGTAAGTGATAAACTGTAATTACGCAACAAAAAACTGAGATCTCGTTAAAACAAAATTTATGTTCAATACATTTTATTGTCCCATTAACTATTTTCGAGACCTTTGTTATTTGTTTGAATTTTCAAATAGTTATACTTTTCTCAAATACGAAGTGGTTATTCGCTTTTTATGTCTGGATATACAGACAACAACGTTTCAAAGTCATCACATACCAACTAGCTCTTAAAACATTTCACTATCAGTACGTTTCCATGGGGAATTGAAATCGATTTAAGTTCAATCTCATTGTAAATACAATCCGGGTTTCCATGTTGAATTCAATCCATTGAGCTTAAAGTTACCGGACATTCATCTCCTCAAGATAACTCACCCTAAGCGAGATTTGCACGTAAGGCAGACACGCACAAATAACTCAGTCTGTTATGTTGGCGAACCTGTTAAATGTCTTTCTTTGTCTGTTTTCTTGCATACTTTAACAAGGTTTTGAGGTCAGTCAACGGTTTTTAGCAAAATGTATTGCGAAATTATAAAAACGATAAAAGTGTTGTGTTCTATTGGATCGGATTCAAGGATTCAGTTCGATCTAAATCCCAGTTTCCAAGCAGTATTCAATGCGGAATAAGAACTGAAATGGATTTCAGTTCTCCATGGAAATGCACGGAACCACTTAGCTCTACTGCATTCGCATTGTATCTATAAGAAAATATGTATATAATAACACAAATTGTACAAATGTTTATCTGTATTGACATGAAGCAGATAGAGTGCATAAGAGTGAGTGGAGAAAGTCATGTGAGCATAACACACCTTAGATTTATTTCCTCGTACCTACATACAAGGGACAGTCATAGACGGAAGATGCTCGCGGTTTGTGTTACATATGTACGAGCAAGATCGCTCGATTCTCAGCGCTTTGCTAGGGGCCTCTTTATCCACGTCCAGGAATAAGGGTTTGTAAGGCTGGTTAGTACAAGAGTAGAGAAAGTCATGTGAGTGTAACACATCAGATATCTGTATTAACATGAAGAAGATATAGGAATAAGAGTTTGTAAGAATGGTTAGTACAAGAGTAGAGAAAGTCATGTGAGTGTAACACGTCAGATATCTGTATTAACATGAAGAAGCTACAGGAATAAGAGTTTGTAAGAATGGTTAGTACAAGAGTAGAGAAAGTCATGTGAGTGTAACACATCAGATATCTGTATTAACATGAAGAAGCTACAGGAATAAGAGTTTGTAAGAATGGTTAGTACAAGAGTAGAGAAAGTCATGTGAGTGTAACACGTCAGATATCTGTATTAACATGAAGAAGATATAGGAATAAGAGTTTGTAAGAATGGTTAGTACAAGAGTAGAGAAAGTCATGTGAGTGTAACACGTCAAATATCTGTATTAACATGAAGAAGATATAGGAATAAGAGTTTGTAAGAATGGTTAGTACAAGAGTAGAGAAAGTCATGTGAGTGTAACACGTCAGATATCTGTATTAACATGAAGAAGATATAGGAATATGAGTTTGTAAGAATGGTTAGTACAAGAGTAGAGAAAGTCATGTGAGTGTAACACATCAGATATCTGTATTAACATGAAGAAGATATAGGAATATGAGTTTGTAAGAATGGTTAGTACAAGAGTAGAGAAAGTCATGTGAGTGTAACACGTCAGATATCTGTATTAACATGAAGAAGATATAGGAATAAGAGTTTGTAAGAATGGCTAGTACAAGAGTAGAGAAAGTCATGTGAGAGTAACACATCAGATATCTGTATTAACATGAAGAAGATATAGGAATAAGAGTTTGTAAGAATGGTTAGTACAAGAGTAGAGAAAGTCATGTGAGTGTAACACATCAAATATCTGTATTAACATGAAGAAGATATAGGAATAAGAGTTTGTAAGAATGATTAGTACAAGAGTAGAGAAAGTCATGTGAGTGTAACACGTCAGATATCTGTATTAACATGAAGAAGATATAGGAATAAGAGTTTGTAAGAATGGTTAGTACAAGAGTAGAGAAAGTCATGTGAGTGTAACACATCAGATATCTGTATTAACATGAAGAAGATATAGGAATAAGAGTTTGTAAGAATGGTTAGTACAAGAGTACAGAAAGTCATGTCAGTGTAACACGTCAGATATCTGTATTAACACGAAGAAGATATAGGAATAAGAGTTTGTAAGAATGGTTAGTACAAGAGTAGAGAAAGTCATGTGAGTGTTATACGTCAGGATTCCGTATTAACATGAAGAAGATATAGGAATAAGAGTTTGTAAGAATGGTTAGTACAAGAGTAGAGAAAGTCATGTGAGTGTAACACGTCAGATATCCGTATTAACATGAAGAAGATATAGGAATAAGAGTTTGTAAGAATGGCTAGTACAAGAGTAGAGAAAGTCATGTGAGTGAAACACGTCAGATATCTGTATTAACATGAAGAAGATATAGGAATAAGAGTTTGTAAGAATGGTTAGTACAAGAGTAGAGACAGTCATGTGAGTGTAACACGTCAGATATCTGTATTAACATGAAGAAGATATAGGAATAAGAGTTTGTAAGAATGGCTAGTACAAGAGTAGAGAAAGTCATGTGAGTGTTATACGTCAGATATCTGTATTAACATGAAGAAGATATAGGAATAAGAGTTTGTAAGAATGGTTAGTACAAGAGTAGAGAAAGTCATGTGAGTGTAACACGTCAGATATCTGTATTAACATGAAGATATAGGAATAAGAGTTTGTAAGAATGGTTAGTACAAGAGTAGAGAAAGGCATGTGAGTGTAACACGTCAGATATGTGTATTAACATGAAGAAGATATAGGAATAAGAGTTTGTAAGAATGGTTAGTACAAGAGTAGAGAAAGTCATGTGAGTGTAACACGTCAGATATGTGTATTAACATGAAGAAGATATAGGAATAAGAGTTTGTAAGAATGGTTAGTACAAGAGTAGAGAAAGTCATGTGAGTGTAACACGTCAGATATGTGTATTAACATGAAGAAGATATAGGAATAAGAGTTTGTAAGAATGGTTAGTACAAGAGTAGAGAAAGTCATGTGAGTGTAACACGTCAGATATGTGTATTAACATGAAGAAGATATAGGAATAAGAGTGTGTAAGAATGGTTAGTACAAGAGTAGAGAAAGTCATGTGAGTGTAACACGTCAGATATTTGTATTAACATGAAGAAGACATAGGAATAAGAGTTTGTAAGAATGGTTAGTACAAGAGTAGGGAAAGTCATGTGAGTGTAACACATCAGATATCTGTATTAACATGAAGAAGATACAGGAATAAGAGCTTGTAAGAATGGTTAGTACAAGAGTAGAGAAAGTCATATGAATGTAACACGTCAGATATCTGTATTAACATGAAGAAGATACAGGAATAAGAGTTTGTAAGAATGGTTAGTACAAGAGTAGAGAAAGTCATGTGAGTGTAACACGTCAGATATGTGTATTAACATGGAGAAGATATAGGAATGAGAGTTTGTAAGAATGGTTAGTACAATAGTAGAGAAAGTCATGTGAATGTAACACGTCAGATATCTGTATTAACATGAAGAATATATAGGAATAAGAGTTTGTAAGAATGGTTAGTACAAGAGTAGAGAAAGTCATGTGAGTGTAACACGTCAGATATGTGTATTAACATGAAGAAGATATAGGAATGAGAGTTTGTAAGAATGGTTAGTACAAGAGTAGGGAAAGTCATGTGAGTGTAACACATCAGATATCTGTATTAACATGAAGAAGATACAGGAATAAGAGCTTGTAAGAATGGTTAGTACAAGAGTAGAGAAAGTCATATGAATGTAACACGTCAGATATCTGTATTAACATGAAGAAGATACAGGAATAAGGGTTTGTAAGAATGGTTAGTACAAGAGTAGAGAAAGTCATGTGAGTGTAACACGTCAGATATGTGTATTAACATGGAGAAGATATAGGAATGAGAGTTTGTAAGAATGGTTAGTACAATAGTAGAGAAAGTCATGTGAATGTAACACGTCAGATATCTGTATTAACATGAAGAATATGTAGGAATAAGAGTTTGTAAGAATGGTTAGTACAAGAGTAGAGAAAGTCATGTGAGTGTAACACGTCAGATATGTGTATTAACATGAAGAAGATATAGGAATGAGAGTTTGTAAGAATGGTTAGTACAAGAGTAGAGAAAGGCATGTGAGTGTAACACGTCAGATATCTGTATTAACATGAAGAAGATATAGGAATAAGAGTTTGTAAGAATGGTTAGTACAAGAGTAGAGAAAGTCATGTGAATGTAACACGTCAGATATCTGTATTAACATGAAGAAGATACAGGAATAAGAGTTTGTAAGAATGGTTAGTACAAGAGTAGAGAAAGTCATGTGAGTGTAACACATCACATATCTGTATTAACATGAAGAAGATATAGGAATAAGAGTTTGTAAGAATGGTTAGTACAAGAGTAGAGAAAGTCATGTGAGTGTAACACAGCAGATATCTGTATTAACATGAAGAAGATACAGGAATAAGAGTTTGTAAGAATGGTTAGTACAAGAGTAGAGAAAGTCATGTGAGTGTAACACGTCAGATATGTGTATTAACATGGAGAAGATATAGGAATGAGAGTTTGTAAGAATGGTTAGTACAATAGTAGAGAAAGTCATGTGAATGTAACACGTCAGATATCTGTATTAACATGAAGAATATATAGGAATAAGAGTTTGTAAGAATGGTTAGTACAAGAGTAGAGAAAGTCATGTGAGTGTAACACGTCAGATATGTGTATTAACATGAAGAAGATATAGGAATGAGAGTTTGTAAGAATGGTTAGTACAAGAGTAGAGAAAGGCATGTGAGTGTAACACGTCAGATATCTGTATTAACATGAAGAAGATATAGGAATAAGAGTTTGTAAGAATGGTTAGTACAAGAGTAGAGAAAGTCATGTGAGTGTAACACATCAAATATCTGTATTAACATGAAGAAGATATAGCAATAAGAATTTGTAAGAATGGTTAGTACAAGAGTAGAGAAAGTCATGTGAATGTAACACGTCAGATATCTGTATTAACATGAAGATGATATAGGAATAAGAGTTTGTAAGAATGGCTAGTACAAGAGTAGAGAGTCATGTGAATGTAACACGTCATATATCTGTATTAACATGAAGAAGATATAGGAATAAGAGTTTGTAAGAATGGTTAGTACAAGAGTAGAGAAAGTCATGTGAGTGTAACACATCAGATTTTTTGTTTATGATATAGAATGTAGTATTATAGAAGCAGAAGGTCATTGGCAGATTTGGTGAACAAGAAGTAAGCACCAAGGTGACCTCCAGGTGAGCGTGTAAAAGGTGAAATTGAACACACCATGAAGGGGCCTGCCTGTCCAATAACGTGCTCGCAATTGTTTCTTGTGTCTCAAGGAAATAGTTGAACTGCAGTGTTTGTGTCGTGTCCTTGCGAGTTGACAACTCTCATACCAGAAGTTGAATCTACAAGAAAAAACATGTTAGAAAAATGTGCTCTGTTTGTGAACAGAATAACTAAAGTTCTGATACTACAGAACTAGTGCGGCTACATCTTCCCGCACTAACGAAGGTGCTTCGGCGGTACCTCGAAAGTTACGCCACACTTCTCCATTAATCCCCCCTTGAAAACCTTTTAATTTAGCTTTTCTCCCCTCTCCCTTGTTCCCATTCTCCCTAGAAATAAGCCAACTCTTTCTTCTCTCCAACTCTCTTTCTGTCTCCCCTTTCAAAAAAAAAAACACTCTTGCTAGTCATTCACCATCCTGAAGATGGGAGAGATGTACACTCCCGAAACGTCGATGTCTCTTCATCACTACACGTGGCTCGAAGCCCGAGAGCATCTTGAATATGTGATTACAAAAGTATATCATTTTGCTTCTTCTTGCGTGTCTATGGGAACGTATATTTTCACGATCGCCTATTGTTGCCAACTTACTAAATGACTATCGCTAATGACTCTATTCTTTGTAATTCATTATTTTACATTATTACCTATGTTGGACATCCTTCAATCTTCTCGTTTTCCTTTCGAATGAAGTAATAACAATCAAAAGAATGAATAGGAAAGTAGACGTGTAAACATAAATGTGCAGCCTGAATAAGAGTTAAGTAGATGTACATGAGCCACAGGGGGAACTGTGTGCTACCAACATGTTGAACAGATTACTCTTCACGTGCAACATATATCTACCTATTTCATGTTTGTATCAAATTAGCGTATGTATGTGTGTGTATCTTACCTATAAAAAGGTAAGATTCGTGAGGTTTGTGTTTATATTTGTGGACACTGTTGAACTGCTCCTCTGTTCACCATCTCTTTCTACATACCTACCAGACGCCTCCCTATCACGTGTCACGGTCACTCTTTTACGTCACGGAACTACCGACTTTATTTCCCTTCCGAAGGAAGACATGCTAAGGATTTTTACGTCCGAAGAAAAAACAATGGTCCCTTGCCGGGTTTGAACCCACGACCTCTGGTACCAGAGGTTAGTATTGAAACAAAAAACAAGAAATATCTCTGAAACGGCTCACTAAAAAAGAAAGAATTTGGTATAAACTGTGTGTTTTAATGAGTACTGCTTGTGTTGTGTGTTTTACAGTTTATCGGTTACACGAGTCATTCAGATTAAAGAGAACTTGAGACAATATTGACACAAAACTCAACACATACCCATACGCAGACACCTACAGAAATGTACAATATGTAGGCTACGTGGCAAAGCAAGTGGACAAGTGGAGAAGGTGATACGAGTGGTTGACAAATGACGACGCAACATTGCATCGCTGATTATATCGGGTCGATACAATGAAAACTGTTTAACCTTACATTCATTGCTCTGCAAATCAAGCGTCTTGTCTTGGCCTCGAGTTTAACTTTGTACACAACGCTCATAAAACATGCAACGCCAACCAACACTTTCTCTAATGATTCCAACATTTGGATTTTCTCAAAAATGCTTTTAATAATTTTGATTAAAATGCCATATGTTTAAGATATTTTTATGACAAATGAAATGTCTATTTTTAATTTTCTAGCTATAGCCCATGTAGTCGTATTTACTCTGGACAACTTTTGCACAACTGATAAACCGTAAGAGATAGACCAAATCTTACTGTACAAAAAAGGTAGATGTTGTTAAAACACACAATTTATGCCTGAATGTATTTTTTTCTAGACTGAACCATTTCGGAGATATTCCTTGTTATTTGTGTGAGTTTTGGAAAACACTTTATTCACTTTCCTTGTATATACAAGGAAATAAGCAATAAGATAATTTGTACAAATGTTTATCTGTATTAACATGAAGAAGATATAGGAATAATAGTTTGTAAGAATGGCTAGTACAAGAGTAGAGAAAGTCATGTGACTGTAACACGTCAGATATCTGTATTAACATGAAGAAGATATAGGAATAAGAGTTTGTAAGAATGGTTAGTACAAGAGTAGAGAAAGTCATGTGAGTGTAACACGTCAGATATCTGTATTAACATGAAGAAGATATAGGAAAAAGAGTTTGTAAGAATGACTAGTACAAGAGTAGAGAAAGTCATGTGAGTGTAACACGTCAGATATCTGTATTAACATGAAGAAGATATAGGAATAAGAGTTTGTAAGAATGGTTAGTACAAGAGTAGAGAAAGTCATGTGAGTGTAACACGTCAGATATCTGTATTAACATGAAGAAGATATAGGAATAAGAGTTTGTAAGAATGGTTAGTACAAGAGTAGAGAAAGTCATGTGAGTGTAACACGTCAGATATCTGTATTAACATGAAGAAGATATAGGAAAAAGAGTTTGTAAGAATGACTAGTACAAGAGTAGAGAAAGTCATGTGAGTGTAACACGTCAGATATCTGTATTAACATGAAGAAGATATAGGAATAAGAGTTTGTAAGAATGGTTAGTACAAGAGTAGAGAAAGTCATGTGAGTGTAACACGTCAGATATCTGTATTAACATGAAGAAGATATAGGAAAAAGAGTTTGTAAGAATGACTAGTACAAGAGTAGAGAAAGTCATGTGAGTGTAACACGTCAGATATCTGTATTAACATGAAGAAGATATAGGAATAAGAGTTTGTAAGAATGGTTAGTACAAGAGTAGAGAAAGTCATGTGAGTGTAACACGTCAGATATCTGTATTAACATGAAGAAGATACAGGAATAAGAGTTTGTAAGAATGGTTAGTACAAGAGTAGAGAAAGTCATGTGAGTGTAACACGTCAGATATCTGTATTAACATGAAGAAGATATAGGAATAAGAGTTTGTAAGAATGGTTAGTACAAGAGTAGAGAAAGTCATGTGAGTGTAACACGTCAGATATCTGTATTAAAATGAAGAAGATATAGGAATGAGAGTTTGTAAGAATGGTTAGTACAAGAGTAGAGAAAGTCATGTGAGTGTAACACGTCAGATATCTGTATTAACATGAAGAACATATAGGAATGAGAGTTTGTAAGAATGATTAGTACAAGACTGAGTAGAGAAAGTGGCATCAGATTTTTAATTCATTGTTAGAAACAATGAGACAGAGCCGTCTTTAATAAAATTACGCCTGACCTTCATAGTTGTTGTGTGACGTCACCAGTGCATTGTTTCCGTCTTTTACAAACAAAGCTGGAATTAGCACTCAATCAGATAACACACACTTTGAACCTTTGTGTTAAAAATGAAGCACAGTTGACAAATGTTAGGTAATTACACTAACTAATTATGGTACTTACCTATATTCTGGGAGTATTGGCTATCATCAGCTGGAATAAACAATAACACTCACATCACTTTCCCCACTCAGTCTTCTTCCTATATCTTCTTCATGTTAGTTGAGATAAACATTTGTACAATTTATCTTATTGCTTATTTCCTTGTAGCTACAAGGGGAATATGGCAATACGGTAGGCTTTGTGCGATAGTCAAATGTTTTAAAGCTTTGAGATTCCTTGCACGGTTAAGATAAACCAAAAAAAAAAAATCACGATGTTTCATTTGACGAAAGCTTGTTCTCCAAAACTAACACAAATAACAACGAATATTCCCGAAATGGTTCACTATACAGAAAAAATTATTTGAACATAACTTGTGTGTTTTAGCAAGATATACATTTTTTGCACACTAATATTTTGTGTATCTCTTACGGTTTACCTCTTATGCAAAAGTCGTCCAGAGTAAACAGGGCTACATAGGCTATAGTCAGAAAATTCAAAATATACATTTCATTTGTCATACAAATATCTTAAACATTAATCATTTTAATCAAAATGCTTAGAGCCATTTTAGAGAAAATCAAAATGTTCGAAACATTTTCCATGTAAAGTGTAGCTTAGGGTGGGGCAATTTTCTTCAAAATCTTCGTGTTGCTTCCTTGAAAGATATTAAACTTACATACCAATTTTGGTATTTAACCAACTTTTCGTTTTTGAGTTATGCTGTCCACAGACTGACAGACACAGAACATTTTCAAAATGTGCTTTTTTGATACAAAGGACCTTAAAACGTATACTTGGTGAAATCTGTATATGAATGCCAATATCTTCTGTACCTATATGACAGGGAAGAACTACCTTATGTAAGTTCGGTCCATCTTTGTTGAACTAATGACTACAAGATGAAACGTGTTTTAATACGATATAGCAGTGTTTTTCATGACACGAGCCCCCCCCCCCCCTAGTATCAAAAAATATTTCGCGACCCCCGACCCTTTTTTTCATGTATGTTAAAAATATATAATCCATACAAAAATTTTAGGCTTTGCATTATTAGGATTCGGATATAAATATACGTACGTAAAACATAATTTTAAATCGAATACGTGGCCAATTGATAACTAACAAATATATATTGTCAGGGCCGAGACTCCCAGTGCCATCTGTGGGCAACACTCGGAACTAGTTCAGGTTCCGCGATAGGTCCACAAGTTTCGAGATGATTCTTGCTAGAATGCGCTGGCCTATAAATAGGGCGGTCAACCGCGGCCACGGCAGTTGAGGGCAAAACCACGAAGCAAGTGGAATCGGAAGCAAGACCGCGATAAGTGGAAACGATTCGGAAGTGAAACTACGGTGTTATACGGACTGTGTGGAAGGTGCTTTGGAGTTGAAGTAATTGTAAAGTGATTTGTGAACGTGAGACACGCGCGGCGCGTTTGAGTTGTTTGTTATAACTGAAAATGGATACACTCCTGAAAAGATCATCAGAACCATCAACGTCTAGCGGGAGTTGTGGAATAAAGAAAGAACGTCGAAATGACGACAATTATTTGAAATTTGGGTTTACTGTGATTGGGAATACCTCTCTCTGAAAATACCATCCAACGCAGGATAAGCAATATGGCGACTGACATAAATAAATAAATCTATAAATCAAAACCATTTTGATTCATTTTCGTCGACACAGTCTTTGATTGAAGAAGTCGCAAGCGAGATATACATCTGGTATGGAAATGGTGTTGGATAATTTGAAGAAAGAATTGTATCATTACTTCTCAGTGCAAGAGATATCGGATAGCACTGGGCAAACAGCTATAAATGAGGCAAATTTAGCAACCAAGCTGAAAGAGAATTTGCTGCAATTATCTGCCGATGGGATGATACACTTGGAATTCAAGTGTAAAAATTTGGATAGCTTTTGGTTAAAAAGAAAAACAGAATACCCAGAATTAACAACTGATTGATTCCATTTTCTACCTCGTACTTGTGCGATTTGGCACCTTCCATCAATGTCACGTGACGTGTTTTAAGAAAATCCTCCCCAGATTATCCTTTGCAAAAGAGCTTGACGATTTGGTTTAACATAATCATGTTTGAGATATTTTCATGAAAAACTAAAAGTATATCTTTAATTTTGTGGCAATACTGTCTGAAATATCTTGTTCTTCATTATAAATTACTTGTTATAACTGGTAAACTGTAAGAGATACATAATAAGAAATGTAGATCTCGTCGAAGTAGAGTTAGCCATTTCCGAGATATTCGTTGTTGGATGGCAACAATGGTGTCACTACGTATGTAAGAATGTATGTTAGAGCCGCCGCCGCCGCCGCCGCCGCCGCCCGACCCCCTCCTCACTGCAAGTTCGGAAGATCATGACGAGATAGATGGTGTAGTATTTAGTCTGTGTTTGACGTCGTCAGCGACAGCGACAGCGGCGTCTGCCTCTTTCTTCCCGGTATGTACGTACTCATTCTGCATCACCTCACACACAGAACCTTCTTTACACCAAGTTACGCAACATTCGCCTCCATCAATCACAACATAACTTGAACTTTTCATGAACCATTTAATTAAGCATAATCATTTTAGTGGTTATTTATCTTTCTATCTTCTATACTTGATTTATATATATTACCATACTTAATCGTGAAGAAAACCCACAAATTGAAGCATTTGCGACTTAACTTCCTTTCTTTTGCTCTGAAAGTACTTGCAATACAGTATCACACTTTTGTATATTAAAGCTCAGATGTAAACAGTAAAGACGCCGAAATTTGCTATTGTAGATTATCATTACAATTATATGTTAATCTAAATGAATAATGAGATTGTTTGGCGTGAGTTTATATTCTTTTTTACTTCGTAAAATACAATTCGTACAGAACATTAACTTAAAAACAAGACGTAACAAACGAATCCAAAGAACAGAGAAAAGAATATTTATGTATAACAACTACGGATGTTAAGATAGATATGATTGTGGTTCAGCAAGTTGATCTAGCTGTATATTAGTGGCTAATACTTCCTGAGAAAAGCCAACATAACTACGTAAACATGTTTCGACAAAACTGAATTGACTGAGGCTTGAAAGGATTGCAGACTATCATTTAATTCCTATAAAGAATAAAAGAAAGCAACGTTAAACCTTTTTGACCGCTTCAGTCTACATTAACAAATTCAAGTAGCCATATTAAATAGATATAATTATTTTAGTTTACGTGTTGTGGCGCATTTTACTCTATTGGTGCAGCAATGCGTGCGTAGTGTTTACATGCGTTTAGTAGAGCAAGCCGCGGTGACCTAACCACGGAAAAGAATGTAGTAAGTACAGCATGTATTAAAAGTTGCATTGCAAATATGTTTTAAGGTCCCCTCAATAAAGTATTTTAGTAAACGATGTTGAACAGTTATTGCAAAGGCAAAAAGCCACCAACATATCCTCAGATGTTGAAGACCGCATATAAATAGAACATTAAAAAACACAAAAAGTAAGAAAAACACCAAATATGTGCTTCAATTAACGTAATGTAGATAAAAGAATAAGCTCTTGTACAAAAATTGTGAAAGTACACAATCGATTTATTTTAATGGAAATAAACCTTTAAAAAAATAGAAATAATTACTAATGGGAATAATGTTTAACAACTGAATGGAATATGTTAGCCCAAAAATTACATGGAATCGCGAGTAACCATGCAATATCAACATGATTGTAAACGAATTCGGAACATTAATAAGCTTATCTCGGAAATGGCCTGTGTCACAAAAGTCCTTTGAAATAAATTGTGTGCTTTAAATAACTCTACATTTTTGTGTAGTGTTTTGTCTCTGTCTTACAGTTTATCAGTTATTCAGAATAAAGGGAACTTGAGAGAATATTCGCAGAAAATTCAACATAATATACATTTGTTATGAAAAGCCACTGCTCAAAATAATTAGAGGGACAAAGTTTTGTTAGAGTAGATATTGTATTTTTCTAGTGTATGATGAAGTTTGATACACTACATATTATTGTTGTGACATATCTATTTAAGATATGCAATCGACTGCAACTTTAATGCCGATGTCCCACGCTCCAACTTTTTGGTCCAACAAAAGTGCACCGTGAGACGTCCAAAGTTGGATGCAATTTCTATCCTATTTTTTGTATCCAACCTGTTTGTATACAATGCGATTGAGTTGCATCGAACAGCTTAAAAATAGCCAATCAGGGTCGGTAACGTAACAATATAGTGGACTGCGCAGGCAACATGTGTGTGTGTTTGTGTGTGTGTTTGTGTTTGTGTGTGTGTGCGTGTGTGTGTGTGCGTGTACGGCTCATGGCCCTTTTAAAGTGATGAGTGTTACGTTTAATTTTTTTCTGGAAAATTCATTAATGATTTTTCGCGACCATTAACATATATTACTGAGATTGTCATTATATACACCTATTATTCATAAATAACAAGAAATCCTGTCAACAGTGTGTTTAAAGTTTATGTTATGAAATGAGCTCAAGTCTCCTGTCCATCCATACTAAGATTAAAACCATTACAACTGTTCCTTATCTCTTTCGCGCTTGTCTCATATTTGTGTCCTGGTGTGTAATTTTGCCTTCGACATCATGTAAAAGGTTGAAAAATAAATCTTCGCCAATTCGCAGAAAATTGCGATAGTTTTCCGGGCCCTCTAACCTCAATTCGTTTGTAGTACACGTCGGTCCATGCCCTGTTCTCATGACCATGTCCACCAACGTCGTTTACTAGAGTGTTCTGTGGTCGTTTACTTCTAATAGGTACATCTTTTGTTTCTACCCAGATTCGTGGAAGCGTATCCCAAAACTATACTTCATTGCGTCCGCCATATTTACTTTTCACGCTTGCTACGTGAATTGTTATTTGTATTAGACCAAAATAAATCAGTGTGACAGACAGACACTGTTTCTTTGGTGTACAGTTACATTGGATACAAAAAGTTGGAACGTGAGACACCGGCTTTAAACTCATGAATCTGCTGACAATATTGCATTACACCGAAAACTGAAGTAGGTTATGTAGAGACACGTATTGCTGAAGTGTCGGAGTATTGCATCTTTTCACACTGAACAAGTTTAAAATGACGTAGGTACCTATCCCAAGGTGAAGTTGTCACAGAAATGTTAGACAGTTGACGCAGTGACTAGAGAGATCGATGTGGTTTCCTCTGTTAGAAGGGCCCGAAACTGGTATCTACCTATACTTTAGAAGACTAGGTCAGAGCCCAAAACGTAAAACATTGGCTAGATATGACCGATATGAGGTCAGTTGTGCTCTTCGGTCATCTAAACAGCTGCTGGTGTTAGTCACTTGGAGAGGTGGAATTAGGTCCCTTGATCGATTGAGGTTTGTTTAACAACATAGGAACTGGCAGCTTCGTCACTAGCACATCGTTTGACACGTGTGATTATATGTGCTATCGATGGTTAAACTGATCTCCTGGGCGACAAAATACTGCCAGGTACAGTGTACTGCATCCCACAAAGAGACGTGAGGGTTGTGCTGCCCCGTGGGGCAATAGGTACAATAGTAATATGTAATAATAGTAATAATAATAATAATAATAATAATAATAATAATAATAATAATAATAATAATAATAATAATAATAATAATAATAATAATAATAATAATAATAATAATAATAATAATAATAATAATAATAATAATAATAATACTAATTATAATAATGATAATAGTAGTAATAATTATAATAATACATAATAATAATAATAATAATAATAATAATAATAATAATAATAATGATAATGATAATGATAATGATAATGATAATGATAATGATAATGATAATGATAATGATAATGATAATGATAATGATAATGATAATGATAATGATAATGATAATGATAATGATAATGATAATGATAATGATAATAATAATAATAATAATAATAATAATAATAATAATAATAATAATAATAATAATAATAATAATAATAATAATAATAATAATATATAATAATGATAATTATAATAATGATAATAGTAGTAATAATTATAATAATATATAATAATAATCACCATTAAAATAATAATAATAATAATAATAATAATAATAATAATAATAATAATAATAATAATAATAATAATAATAATAATAATAATAATAATAATAATAATAATTAGTGTAAGTGTTATTAATATTATTATTATTATTATTATTATTATTATTATTATTATTATTATTATTATTATTATTATTATTATTATTATTATTATTGCTATTAAGGGTGGTTCCCTAACAGTATTTGTGAGACCTGAGTAGTGTGAACATTCCTGATCTTCCACTCTATATACAAACCAAAGTTACATGCTCGCCAGGCATATATCCAGACAGACTGGAAATCAATTATTTAATACCATTTTGTGACTAAACAAATCATTTTATTAACAAATGGAAAATACATGAATAACTCATTTTTAATGCTCTACCTCTCTATGTTAATTACACAAGTAACTAACTATAAGGGAATGGTGACATGCTGACAATTTTATTTTTTATTTATGTAACCATGCACTGTATGGGAAAATGATAGAGGAAGTTATGTTTCAGTTTAACGTCAAAAAGTCATCGTTAATGTCCACTAACTCCTTATAACTGTTAGTACAGGGTTCTTCATTTAAAACCTAACACGCATACAGCATTTTACCTGCATGCTACTGGGTGTGCCACAGCCAGCTTCGCTCCTACATAAATCCCGCGTGTAAAGGATGTATAACACTCTTATCTTATAAAAGATGCTGGAAATGTCGTCCAACCATTGGCTAAATAAGCATTATTTCAGGAGGGCACATTCTGATTAAGTTGGGCCACTATAACGTTTCTGATTTCATTTCTAATATTTTGTTTTAGTTCTTCCAATGTATGAGGATTTGTCTCAGAAGGTTTGTCTTTCAGGTTGTCCCACTCACTATAAGATCAGGGGAGTGAGATGGGAGGGCCATACACCAGCACTTATCACTCTATTTTCAAACACTTCCCTCCGGTGTATGGGCATTAGCAGAATCTTGTTGAAACCACCCACTTCTTCTGTCAGTTCATGATAAAATAGGGTCAAAATGTCGTTTTGGTACCTCTCTGCATTTAGTCTGCTCGAAGAATATTGAACCGACTATGTGTCTAGGACACCAAACTCTAACTCTCCAATCATAATGAGGGATTTCTTGAACACAATGTGTATTTTCAGAGCTCCAGTACTGACTAGCCATTTGCACAAAGGCAGCCGGCAGTGGGGGAATTCAGCAAAGTCGCAGGAGAGGCGAAATCTATGTGCTCCACTAGGTTTTAAATTAAAAACCCTGTATTAATGTATTTAAAATGTATACATGTAGTTTTTATTGTTTTATGTTGATGAATGTTGTAGGAGCCCCTACTGGAGACAATGCCAGACCCTGTGCGTCTAGCACTGGGCGACATGGGACCATGGCAACTCAAGTCTGTGTTATTAGTATCGTTAGTGAAGGTGCCTTCAGCGTGGCACATGGCCAGTATACTCTTCACTGCTCCAACACCGAGGGACTTCTGGTGCGCCCGACCACAACACCTACGACACTGGGATCCTGACATCTGGAAGTCACTCATACATCCTTTCATCAACGATTCAGTAAGTACATTACTTTTATTTGCTTATTTATTAATGGTAAGCATTTATGTTATGATAAACACGATGACTTGTTTGCAGGATGGGAGAGACCCCTGTAACATATATGATGTTGGTTACAGCATGCTCGTGGAGAACACACAAATACTCACACACAACACAAGTATCAGACCTTGTGAACACTTCGAATACAGCGATGCCCAGGATGGCATCTCCACCGTCGTTACAAAGGTACATAATTATCTCTTAACTCTTACAACCTAACATTATTGCAAGTTCTGCTGGTGGCACTTGTGTTATCATTACTGGTGATAAGTCCTGTACTTATTATCATGATCCTGAAAAGAAGTCAGTCATGTAAAACAAGAACCTAAGTCTGCAAAGGTTTGATGAATTCACATAGTAGCTAAGAAGATGCTTGATAGCTTTTTTTCTAAAACAGTTATGTTATTACTGTCAATTGGTACACAAATGTCTGTTTACTGCAAATGTTTAAAAACGTTTGTCAAAAATGCCCAAAATGAAAAATAATGTTACACCATGACAACACATACAACAAAAGTAACAAGCGAATAGGTATCTGGATGTACAACACAGTACAGTCCTGACCTCGCACCTTGTGATTTCTCTTTGTTAACAAAAATTAAAGATAAAATGTTTGGAGTCACTTTTGCATTATCAGATGAAGCAATGGAAGATTATAACAATGTGATGTTTTAAGAGTGACATCATTACCTCTTTAACAACCTGTTTAAAAATGTATTGATGTTAAAGGGGAATATTTTAAAAGGGAATAAAATCATTTAAATTTTTAAAAACCAATCCTGTTCAATATTGGCTTTGTACTTTACATTTTCTTGTGTAAATTGTTTACTGATGTACCCATTCTCTTGTATAAGATAGAAAGAATGAATAAATTGAAGTTAGTTCAAGAACATTTGAATGTGATATTATTGATAGACAGCAATGTTGTTATGTTTCAGTGGAACTTGGTGTGTGAGCGAGAGGTCCTTGTGAGTGTATCTCAGTTATTCTACTTGCTTGGCATCCTTATAGGCAGCTTTCTCTGTACAAAGCTCCTACTCAGGTATGCAAACATCAACAATGTCAAAATATGAAATCTTTTAATGCAACATTGCAAAATGTAAAATGGTTTACATTATGAAATTTCATATTATACTTGTCTCAAGTTATAAGTTTGATATAATCTGGGTTAGGAACAATGATCAGTAGAATAAATAATGCCCCCGCAGAACCCTTGGTATGGGGGAGCCCCCAAACTCTAGAAGCCTCCAGACTACCTTTAATAGTTTTCCTCAAAATGACATTTTATATTCAATTCAACTATGAAAAATTGCTAGGACGAAGTGCTGGAAGAGATGCAGTTCAGTGATGATATGTAACCATTTCTTATCCTTTCTTGCTTAAAAGTGTAAAACCAGCTTACATCCAAGTGCATATGCATTCACAATCATATAGAGAAATTAATTAAAGCACAGTATTTTATTCAATACAGTTGTTATAAATACTAAACAAACTACATAATATATACCTACATATGTAAAAATGTACTCAATAAGCCTATAAATTTATTTTACAATTTGGTCTTAACCTATAAGTATAAATCAATGTAAGTGTTGTTTAGTGTTATTAATTGACTCACCTCTTAAATTAAATTAAATACATAAATCTGTTGTCTTCAGTGTTATTGCTTCTGAACAATATCTGAGGTACCTCCAATAGAAATTTTCTTGGGTTAATACCTGAGTTACCCAGAATATTCATAGGCAATGATTTTGTTTCTCCAATGTGCATTATGTGTTTAGTAAGTTTATATTGTTTATTTAGCAAAAATAACCATTAGTATTGGTAATAAGGAAGTGTTATTTTAACACTCATTGTCTGTGAGTAAATATGTAGCATTTTAATATCTCCATTTTTAAGCTTTATTATATAGCGTTTCACTCTTAGAAGACAGTATGGAGTTAAATGGGACATCTCTGTCTCTATCTAGCGCATACAAGTTGCCATTAGCCGCGTCCTTTTCTACCCTCGCTCTGTTGCCACATTCCTAATAGCATGGTATAAATATTCATTTGTTATAAATTTCAGGTTTGAACACATTATCCTATGCAGAATTTTTTTCTCTATCAGGTTATATCCTTTTCAGAGTCATTATACATTTCTATAGGTCCAAATTTCTTCAGAAAACGTTTTTTTCAATAGAAGTCCGATATTTGCTGTTTCTACACTCATCACGCACTAACTAACAAACTAACTGCTAGAATGCATCTATATTTTTTTCTTAGGTAGAGTAAACTATAGTGCTACTACCTGCCTACTTTGAATTCTCTATGTTTACCCAGTTAAGGGTTATAATTTTTTAAATTAAATGTTTTCGGAAAATTTTATATCTGTGCACTGCAAAAGTTACGCAGTGTGAAACTTTTTTGTTATTGAGTTTACATCAGGGAACCAGCGAGAACAAATGTTGAGGAAGGTTGGAGAAAGTTTTTAAAATAAACCAAAAGGCAGTAACCTCTTTCTTTTATCCAATAAGGCAAACAAAAGGTATTCATCTATTCAGCGTCAGGCCTGACACAGAAGATAGTATAAGGAGCAGCACTAACATTAGTTCGAAAGAAGCCGTGTGTGTAACTGCGAGCTGTTATTGCGTTATTTGTTTAATATTTTTGTAAATATTTGTAGTTATGGAGGGTGAAGCTAGGAAGAGACGATATGTTGGTAAATTAAGAAGTAAGGAACGCCAAATAATTATGAATGTGTTAGATTATTTTTGAAGCAAAATGCTTGGCAGTAAAGGCAGTAAAAGAAACAGCTAAGGCTATCGGGTGTTCAGAAGCAGTAGTGTGTATGATTAAAAAGGAACTAATGGAAGGACCTCTAAGAACGCCATCGAAAAAGAAAGCAAAAAGGGCGGGACTACACAAAACGCTAGGTTAACGCAATATGATTGAGTAGTGCAAGGTGGATTGCGGCGAATTGTTCATTCTTTACAGTTTGCAAATATTCCACCCATGCTGAATATAATTTTGTCACAGTTCAACAATGATGAGACCCTACCAAATTTCTCAAGGGCCACTCTGATTTGGGGTTCGAATATGAAAGAAAGGGTAACAAGTGCATATTAATAGAAAGAGACGATATCGATATCATCAGATGGCGACATAAATATCTAAAATACGTAAAAAGGTTTAGGGACCAGGGGAAATCAATTGTTTATACAGACGAGTCATTTGTAAATTTAGGTCATACAGTAACAAAGGCGTGGAGGGATACCAAAGTTAAAAGTGTCCGTCTCGTCAAGCAGCAATTGAAGGACTAAGTACAGGACTCGGCCACCTAGAGTCGCTCGCGGGGAAAGATTCGCAACTAGTACATGTTGCAACACTGCGCTCCATTTAACGTGTACTGTCTTTTAAGGGTGAGACGCGCTTTAGTAAGTAGGGCCCCCAACATTTATTTGCAGAGGTCCCTCAAAACCTATGCTACACTACTGATGATAGTGATCAATGGTGATGGTGATAGTGATGGCGATGATGGTGATAATGATGATGATGGTGATGATGGTGGTGATAATGATGATGGTGATCAATGGTGATGATGATGGTGATGATGGTGGTGGTGATGATGATGGTGATGACAGTGGTGATGATGGTGGTGATGGTGATGATGATGGTGGTGATGATGATGATGGTGATCAATGGTGATGATGATGGTGATGATGGTGGTGGTGATGATGATGGTGATGATGGTGGTGATGGTGATGATGGTGATAATGATGATGGTGATCAATGGTGATGATGATGGTGATGATGGTGGTGGTGATGATGATGGTGATGACAGTGGTGATGATGGTGGTGATGGTGATGATGACAGTGGTGATGATGATGGTGATGACAGTGATGATGATGGTGATGATGGTGGTGGTGGTGATGATGATGGTGATGACAGTGGTGATGATGGTGGTGATGGTGATGGTGATGATGATAGTGGTGATGATGATGGTGATGATGGCGGTGATGGTGGTGATGATGGTGATGATGGTGATGATGGTAGTGGTGATGATGATGGTGATGACAGTGGTGATGATGGTGGTGATGGTGATGATGATGGTGATGACAGTGGTGATGATGGTGATGATGATCAATGGTGATGATGGTGATCAGTGATGACGATAGTGATGGTGGTGATGGTAATGGTGTACATGATGATGGTGATCATGATGGTGATGGTGGTGGTAATGGTCGAGATGGTGATGGTGGAGATGGTGATGGTGATCATGATGATGGTGATCATGATGGTGATGGCGGTGGTAATGGTGGAGATGGTGATAGTGGAGATGGTGATCGTGATCATGATGATGGTGATCATGATGGTGATGGTGATGGTGATGATGGCGATGGTGATGATGGCGATGGTGATGATTGTGATGGTGATGATGGTGATGGTGATGATGGTGATGATGATGATGATGATGACTGGTGATGATGGTGGTGGTGATGATGGTGATGGCAGTGGTGATAATGGTGGTGATGGTGATGATGATGGTGATGACAGTGGTGATGATGGTGATGACAGTGGTGATAATGATGGCAATG
>CM060961.1:231585964-231600964 GCA_030765045.1 Tenodera sinensis
CTGGGTGAGGTAACTGGAGGTAGAAGTTGACTTCAGGCACACACTGGGTGATGTAACTGGAGGTAGAAGTTGACTTCAGCCACACACTGGGTGATGTAACTGGAGGTAGAAGTTGACTTCAGGCACACACTGGGTGAAGTAACTGGAGGTAGAAGTTGACTTCAGACACACACTGGGTGATGTGACTGGAGGTACAAGTTGACTTCAGGCACACACTGGGTGATGTGACTGGAGGTAGAAGTTGACTTCAGGCACACACTGGGTGATGTGACTGGAGGTAGAAGTTGACTTCAGCCACACACTGGGTGATGTAACTGGAGGTAGAAGTTGACTTCAGGCACACACTGGGTGAAGTAACTGGAGGTAGAAGTTGACTTCAGACACACACTGGGTGATGTGACTGGAGGTACAAGTTGACTTCAGACACACACTGGGTGATGTGACTGGAGGTACAAGTTGACTTCAGGCACACACTGGGTGAAGTAACTGGAGGTACAAGTTGACTTCAGGCACACACTGGGTGATGTAACTGGAGGTAGAAGTTGACTTCAGCCACACACTGGGTGATGTAACTGGAGGTAGAAGTTGACTTCAGACACACACTGGGTGATGTAACTGGAGGTAGAAGTTGACTTCAGACACACACTGGGTGATGTAACTGGAGGTAGAAGTTGACCTCAGGCACACACTGGGTGATGTAACTGGAGGTAGAAGTTGACTTCAGGCACACACTGGGTGAGGTAACTGGAGGTAGAAGTTGACTTCAGGCACACACTGGGTGAGGTAACTGGAGGTAGAAGTTGACTTCAGACACACACTGTCTGAGGTAACTGGAGGTAGAAGTTGACTTCAGGCACACACTGGGTGAGGTAACTGGAGGTAGAAGTTGACTTCAGACACACACTGTGTGAGGTAACTGGAGGTAGAAGTTGACTTCAGACACACACTGGGTGAGGTAACTGGAGGTAGAAGTTGACTTCAGGCACACACTGGGTGAAGTAACTGGAGGTAGAAGTTGACTTCAGGCACACACTGGGTGATGTAACTGGAGGTAGAAGTTGACTTCAGACACACACTGGGTGAGGTAACTGGAGGTAGAAGTTGACTTCAGACACACACTGGGTGATGTAACTGGAGGTAGAAGTTGACTTCAGACATACACTGGGTGATGTAACTGGAGGTACAAGTTGACTTCAGACATACACTGTGTGAGGTAACTGGAGGTAGAAGTTGACTTCAGACACACACTGGGTGAAGTAACTGGAGGTAGAAGTTGACTTCAGACACACACTGTGTGAGGTAACTGGAGGTAGAAGTTGACTTCAGACACACACTGGGTGAGGTAACTGGAGGTAGAAGTTGACTTCAGACACACACTGGGTGAGGTAACTGGAGGTAGAAGTTGACTTCAGACATACACTGTGTGAGGTAACTGGAGGTAGAAGTTGACTTCAGACACACACTGGGTGAAGTAACTGGAGGTAGAAGTTGACTTCAGACACACACTGTGTGAGGTAACTGGAGGTAGAAGTTGACTTCAGACACACACTGGGTGAGGTAACTGGAGGTAGAAGTTGACTTCAGACACACACTGGGTGATGTAACTGGAGGTAGAAGTTGACTTCAGGCACACACTGGGTGAAGTAACTGGAGGTAGAAGTTGACTTCAGGCACACACTGGGTGAGGTAACTGGAGGTACAAGTTGACTTCAGGCACACACTGGGTGAAGTAACTGGAGGTAGAAGTTGACTTCAGACACACACTGGGTGATGTGACTGGAGGTACAAGTTGACTTCAGGCACACACTGGGCGAAGTAACTGGAGGTAGAAGTTGACTTCAGGCACACACTGGGTGAGGTAACTGGAGGTACAAGTTGACTTCAGGCACACACTGGGTGAAGTAACTGGAGGTAGAAGTTGACTTCAGACACACACTGGGTGATGTGACTGGAGGTACAAGTTGACTTCAGGCACACACTGGGTGAAGTAACTGGAGGTAGAAGTTGACTTCAGACACACACTGGGTGATGTGACTGGAGGTACAAGTTGACTTCAGGCACACACTGGGTGATGTGACTGGAGGTACAAGTTGACTTCAGGCACACACTGGGTGAAGTAACTGGAGGTAGAAGTTGACTTCAGGCACACACTGGGTGAGGTAACTGGAGGTACAAGTTGACTTCAGGCACACACTGGGTGAAGTAACTGGAGGTACAAGTTGACTTCAGGCACACACTGGGTGATGTGACTGGAGGTACAAGTTGACTTCAGGCACACACTGGGTGAAGTAACTGGAGGTAGAAGTTGACTTCAGGCACACACTGGGTGAGGTAACTGGAGGTACAAGTTGACTTCAGGCACACACTGGGTGAAGTAACTGGAGGTAGAAGTTGACTTCAGACACACACTGGGTGATGTGACTGGAGGTACAAGTTGACTTCAGGCACACACTGGGTGAAGTAACTGGAGGTAGAAGTTGACTTCAGGCACACACTGGGTGAGGTAACTGGAGGTACAAGTTGACTTCAGGCACACACTGGGTGAAGTAACTGGAGGTAGAAGTTGACTTCAGACACACACTGGGTGATGTGACTGGAGGTACAAGTTGACTTCAGGCACACACTGGGTGAAGTAACTGGAGTTAGAAGTTGACTTCAGACACACACTGGGTGATGTGACTGGAGGTACAAGTTGACTTCAGGCACACACTGGGTGATGTGACTGGAGGTACAAGTTGACTTCAGGCACACACTGGGTGAAGTAACTGGAGGTAGAAGTTGACTTCAGACATACACTGGGTGATGTAACTGGAGGTACAAGTTGACTTCAGACACACACTGTGTGAGGTAACTGGAGGTAGAAGTTGACTTCAGACACACACTGGGTGATGTGACTGGAGGTACAAGTTGACTTCAGGCACACACTGGGTGAAGTAACTGGAGGTAGAAGTTGACTTCAGACACACACTGGGTGATATAACTGGAGGTAGAAGTTGACTTCAGACATACACTGTGTGAGGTAACTGGAGGTAGAAGTTGACTTCAGGCACACACTGGGTGATGTAACTGGAGGTAGAAGTTGACTTCAGACACACACTGGGTGAAGTAACTGGAGGTAGAAGTTGACTTCAGGCACACACTGGGTGATGTAACTGGAGGTAGAAGTTGACTTCAGACACACACTGGGTGAAGTAACTGGAGGTAGAAGTTGACTTCAGGCACACACTGGGTGATGCAACTGGAGGTAGAAGTTGACTTCAGACACACACTGGGTGAGGTAACTGGAGGTAGAAGTTGACTTCAGACACACACTGGGTGAGGTAACTGGAGGTAGAAGTTGACTTCAGACACACACTGGGTGATGTAACTGGAGGTAGAAGTTGACTTCAGGCACACACTGGGTGAGGTAACTGGAGGTAGAAGTTGACTTCAGACACACACTGGTGAGGTAACTGGAGGTAGAAGTTGACTTCAGGCACACACTGGGTGATGTAACTGGAGGTAGAAGTTGACTTCAGGCACACACTGGGTGAGGTAACTGGAGGTAGAAGTTGACTTCAGACACACACTGGGTGAGGTAACTGGAGGTAGAAGTTGACTTCAGGCACACACTGGGTGATGTAACTGGAGGTAGAAGTTGACTTCAGACACACACTGGGTGAGGTAACTGGAGGTAGAAGTTGACTTCAGGCAGGCACTGGGTGAGGTAACTGGAGGTAGAAGTTGACTTCAGGCACACACTGGGTGAGGTAACTGGAGGTAGAAGTTGACTTCAGGCAGGCACTGGGTGAGGTAACTGGAGGTAGAAGTTGACTTCAGGCACACACTGGGTGAGGTAACTGGAGGTAGAAGTTGACTTCAGACACACACTGGGTGCAGTAACTGGAGGTAGAAGTTGACTTCAGACACACACTGGGTGAGGTAACTGGAGGTACAAGTTGACTTCAGGCATACACTGTGTGAGGTAACTGGAGGTAGAAGTTGACTTCAGACACACACTGGGTGAGGTAACTGGAGGTACAAGTTGACTTCAGGCATACACTGTGTGAGGTAACTGGAGGTAGAAGTTGACTTCAGACACACACTGGGTGAGGTAACTGGAGGTACAAGTTGACTTCAGGCACACACTGGGTGCAGTAACTGGAGGTAGAAGTTGACTTCAGGCACACACTGGGTGATGTGACTGGAGGTAGAAGTTGACTTCAGGCACACACTGGGTGAGGTAACTGGAGGTAGAAGTTGACTTCAGACACACACTGGGTGTGGTAACTGGAGGTACAAGTTGACTTCAGGCACACACTGGGTGCAGTAACTGGAGGTAGAAGTTGACTTCAGACACACACTGGGTGATGTGACTGGAGGTAGAAGTTGACTTCAGACACACACTGGGTGATGTGACTGGAGGTAGAAGTTGACTTCAGGCACACACTGGGTGCAGTAACTGGAGGTAGAAGTTGACTTCAGACACACACTGGGTGATGTAACTGGAGGTAGAAGTTGACTTCAGACACACACTGGGTGAGGTAACTGGAGGTAGAAGTTGACTTCAGGCACACACTGGGTGCAGTAACTGGAGGTAGAAGTTGACTTCAGGCACACACTGGGTGATGTGACTGGAGGTAGAAGTTGACTTCAGACACACACTGGGTGATGTAACTGGAGGTACAAGTTGACTTCAGACACACACTGGGTGCAGTAACTGGAGGTAGAAGTTGACTTCAGGCACACACTGGGTGATGTGACTGGAGGTAGAAGTTGACTTCAGGCACACACTGGGTGCAGTAACTGGAGGTAGAAGTTGACTTCAGACACACACTGGGTGAGGTAACTGGAGGTACAAGTTGACTTCAGACACACACTGGGTGATGTAACTGGAGGTACAAGTTGACTTCAGACACACACTGGGTGCAGTAACTGGAGGTAGAAGTTGACTTCAGGCACACACTGGGTGATGTGACTGGAGGTAGAAGTTGACTTCAGGCACACACTGGGTGATGTGACTGGAGGTAGAAGTTGACTTCAGACACACACTGGGTGCAGTAACTGGAGGTAGAAGTTGACTTCAGACACACACTGGGTGCAGTAACTGGAGGTAGAAGTTGACTTCAGGCACACACTGGGTGATGTGACTGGAGGTAGAAGTTGACTTCAGGCACACACTGGGTGCAGTAACTGGAGGTAGAAGTTGACTTCAGACACACACTGGGTGAGGTAACTGGAGGTACAAGTTGACTTCAGACACACACTGGGTGATGTAACTGGAGGTACAAGTTGACTTCAGACACACACTGGGTGCAGTAACTGGAGGTAGAAGTTGACTTCAGGCACACACTGGGTGATGTGACTGGAGGTAGAAGTTGACTTCAGGCACACACTGGGTGATGTGACTGGAGGTAGAAGTTGACTTCAGACACACACTGGGTGAGGTAACTGGAGGTAGAAGTTGACTTCAGGCACACACTGGGTGAGGTAACTGGAGGTAGAAGTTGACTTCAGGCAGGCACTGTGTGAGGTGACTGGAGGTAGAAGTTGACTTCCGGCACGCACTGGGTGAGGTGACTGGAGGTAGAAGTTGACTTCAGGCAGGCACTGGGTGAGGTAACTGGAGGTAGAAGTTGACTTCAGACACGCACTGTGTGAGGTAACTGGAGGTAGAAGTTGACTTCAGACACACACTGGGTGCAGTAACTGGAGGTAGAAGTTGACTTCAGGCACACACTGGGTGAGGTAACTGGAGGTAGAAGTTGACTTCAGACACACACTGGGTGATGTAACTGGAGGTACAAGTTGACTTCAGGCACACACTGGGTGAGGTGACTGGAGGTAGAAGTTGACTTCAGGCACACACTGGGTGCAGTAACTGGAGGTAGAAGTTGACTTCAGGCACACACTGGGTGATGTGACTGGAGGTAGAAGTTGACTTCAGGCACACACTGGGTGAGGTAACTGGAGGTAGAAGTTGACTTCAGGCAGGCACTGGGTGAGGTAACTGGAGGTAGAAGTTGACTTCAGACACACACTGGGTGAGGTAACTGGAGGTAGAAGTTGACTTCAGGCACACACTGGGTGAGGTAACTGGAGGTAGAAGTTGACTTCAGGCACACACTGGGTGAGGTGACTGGAGGTAGAAGTTGACTTCAGACACACACTGGGTGAGGTGACTGGAGGTAGAAGTTAACTTCCGGCACGCACTGGGTGAGGTGACTGGAGGTAGAAGTTGACTTCAGGCATACACTGTGTGAGGTAACTGGAGGTACAAGTTGACTTCAGACACACACTGGGTGCAGTAACTGGAGGTAGAAGTTGACTTCAGACACACACTGGGTGCAGTAACTGGAGGTAGAAGTTGACTTCAGGCACACAATGGGTGATGTGACTGGAGGTAGAAGTTGACTTCAGGCACACACTGTGTGAGGTAACTGGAGGTAGAAGTTGACTTCAGACACACACTGGGTGCAGTAACTGGAGGTAGAAGTTGACTTCAGGCACACACTGGGTGATGTGACTGGAGGTAGAAGTTGACTTCAGGCACACACTGGGTGATGTGACTGGAGGTACAAGTTGACTTCAGACACACACTGGGTGCAGTAACTGGAGGTAGAAGTTGACTTCAGGCACACACTGGGTGATGTGACTGGAGGTAGAAGTTGACTTCAGACACACACTGGGTGATGTGACTGGAGGTAGAAGTTGACTTCAGGCACACACTGTATGAGGTAACTGGAGGTAGAAGTTGACTTCAGGCACACACTGTGTGAGGTAACTGGAGGTAGAAGTTGACTTCAGACACACACTGGGTGCAGTAACTGGAGGTAGAAGTTGACTTCAGGCACACACTGGGTGATGTGACTGGAGGTAGAAGTTGACTTCAGGCACACACTGGGTGAGGTAACTGGAGGTAGAAGTTGACTTCAGGCACACACTGGGTGAGGTGACTGGAGGTAGAAGTTGACTTCAGACACACACTGGGTGAGGTGACTGGAGGTAGAAGTTGACTTCAGACACACACTGTGTGAGGTAACTGGAGGTAGAAGTTGACTTCAGGCACACACTGGGTGAGGTAACTGGAGGTAGAAGTTGACTTCAGGCACACACTGGGTGAGGTGACTGGAGGTAGAAGTTGACTTCAGACACACACTGGGTGAGGTGACTGGAGGTAGAAGTTGACTTCAGACATACACTGGGTGAGGTAACTGGAGGTGGAAGTTGACTTCAGGCACACACTGGGTGAGGTAACTGGAGGTAGAAGTTGACTTCAGGCACCCACTGGGTGAGGTAACTGGAGGTTCAAGTTGACTTCAGACACGCACTGGGTGAGGTAACTGGAGGTTCAAGTTGACTTCAGACACGCACTGGGTGAGGTAACTGGAGGTAGAAGTTGACTTCAGACACGCACTGGGTGAGGTAACTGGAGGTTCAAGTTGACTTCAGACACGCACTGGGTGAGGTAACTGGAGGTTCAAGTTGACTTCAGGCACACACTGGGTGAGGTAACTGGAGGTTCAAGTTGACTTCAGACACGCACTGGGTGAGGTAACTGGAGGTAGAAGTTGACTTCAGACACGCACTGGGTGAGGTAACTGGAGGTTCAAGTTGACTTCAGACACGCACTGGGTGAGGTAACTGGAGGTTCAAGTTGACTTCAGGCACACACTGGGTGAGGTAACTGGAGGTAGAAGTTGACTTCAGACACGCACTGGGTGAGGTAACTGGAGGTTCAAGTTGACTTCAGACACGCACTGGGTGAGGTAACTGGAGGTAGAAGTTGACTTCAGGCACACACTGGGTGAGGTAACTGGAGGTTCAAGTTGACTTCAGGCATACACTGGGTGAGGTAACTGGAGGTACAAGTTGACTTCAGGCACACACTGGGTGAGGTAACTGGAGGTTCAAGTTGACTTCAGACACGCACTGGGTGAGGTAACTGGAGGTAGAAGTTGACTTCCGTCACGCACTGTGTGAGGTAACTGGAGGTAGAAGTTGACTTCAGGCATACACTGGGTGAGGTAACTGGAGGTAGAAGTTGACTTCCGGCACGCACTGGGTGAGGTAACTGGAGGTAGAAGTTGACTTCCGGCACGCACTGTGTGAGGTAACTGGAGGTTCAAGTTGACTTCAGACACGCTCTGGGTAAGGTAACTGGAGGTTCAAGTTGACTTCAGACACGCACTGGGTGAGGTGACTGGAGGTAGAAGTTGACTTCAGACACACACTGTGTGAGGTGACTGGAGGTACAAGTTGACTTCAGGCACACACTGGGTGATGTGACTGGAGGTAGAAGTTGACTTCAGGCACACACTGGGTGAGGTGACTGGAGGTAGAAGTTGACTTCAGACATACACTGTGTGAGGTGACTGGAGGTAGAAGTTGACTTCAGGCACACACTGGGTGAGGTAACTGGAGGTTCAAGTTGACTTCAGACACACACTGTGTGAGGTAACTGGAGGTAGAAGTTGACTTCCGACACACACTGTGTGAGGTAACTGGAGGTAGAAGTTGACTTCAGACACACACTGGGTGCAGTAACTGGAGGTAGAAGTTGACTTCAGGCACACACTGGGTGATGTGACTGGAGGTAGAAGTTGACTTCAGGCACACACTGGGTGAGGTGACTGGAGGTAGAAGTTGACTTCAGACACACACTGGGTGAGGTGACTGGAGGTAGAAGTTGACTTCAGACACACACTATGTGAGGTGACTGGAGGTACAAGTTGACTTCAGGCACACACTGGGTGATGTGACTGGAGGTAGAAGTTGACTTCAGGCACACACTGTGTGAGGTAACTGGAGGTAGAAGTTGACTTCAGACACACACTGGGTGCAGTAACTGGAGGTAGAAGTTGACTTCAGGCACACACTGGGTGATGTGACTGGAGGTAGAAGTTGACTTCAGGCACACACTGGGTGAGGTGACTGGAGGTAGAAGTTGACTTCAGACACACACAGGGTGAGGTGACTGGAGGTAGAAGTTGACTTCAGACACACACTGTGTGAGGTGACTGGAGGTACAAGTTGACTTCAGACACACACTGGGTGATGTGACTGAAGGTAGAAGTTGACTTCAGGCACACACTGGGTGAGGTGACTGGAGGTAGAAGTTGACTTCAGACACACACAGGGTGAGGTGACTGGTGGTAGAAGTTGACTTCAGACACACACTGTGTGAGGTGACTGGAGGTAGAAGTTGACTTCAGACACACACTGGGTGATGTGACTGGAGGTAGAAGTTGACTTCAGGCACACACTGGGTGAGGTGACTGGAGGTAGAAGTTGACTTCAGACATACACTGTGTGAGGTGACTGGAGGTAGAAGTTGACTTCAGGCACACACTGTGTGAGGTGACTGGAGGTAGAAGTTGACTTCAGGCATACACTGTGTGAGGTGACTGGAGGTAGAAGTTGACTTCAGACATACACTGTATGAGGTAACTGGAGGTAGAAGTTGACTTCCGGCACACACTGGGTGTGGTAACTGGAGGTTCAAGTTGACTTCAGACACACACTGTGTGAGGTAACTGGAGGTAGAAGTTGACTTCAGACACACACTGGGTGAGGTAACTGGAGGTTCAAGTTGACTTCAGACACACACTGTGTGAGGTAACTGGAGGTAGAAGTTGACTTCAGACACACACTGGGTGAGGTAACTGGAGGTAGAAGTTGACTTCAGGCACACACTGTGTGATGTGACTGGAGGTACAAGTTGACTTCAGACACACACTGTGTGAGGTAACTGGACGTTCAAGTTGACTTCAGACACACACTGTGTGAGGTAACTGGAGGTTCAAGTTGACTTCAGACACACACTGGGTGAGGTAACTGGAGGTAGAAGTTGACTTCAGGCACGCACTGTGTGAGGTAACTGGAGGTAGAAGTTGACTTCAGGCATGCACTGGGTGAGGTAACTGGAGGTAGAAGTTGACTTCAGGCACGCAATGTGTGAGGTAACTGGAGGTACAAGTTGACTTCAGACACACACTGGGTGAGGTAACTGGAGGTAGAAGTTGACTTCAGGCACACACTGTGTGAGGTAACTGGAGGTAGAAGTTGACTTCAGGCACACACTGTGTGAGGTAACTGGAGGTAGAAGTTGACTTCAGGCACACACTGTGTGAGGTAACTGGAGTTACAAGTTGACTTCAGGCACACACTGTGTGAGGTAACTGGAGGTAGAAGTTGACTTCAGGCACACACTGTGTGAGGTAACTGGAGGTACAAGTTGACTTCAGGTATACAGTGTGTGAGGTAATTGGAGGTAGAAGTTGACTTCAGACACACACTGGGTGAGGTAACTGGAGGTAGAAGTTGACTTCAGGCAGGCACTGGGTGATGTAACTGGAGGTAGAAGTTGACTTCAGGCACACACTGGTTGATGTAACTGGAGGTACATGTTGAATTCAGGCATACACTGGATGAGGTAACTGGAGGTTCAAGTTGACTTCAGGCACACACTGGGTGAGGTGACTGGAGGTACAAGTTGACTTCAGGCACACACTGTGTGAGGTAACTGGATGTAGAAGTTGACTTCAGCACACACTGTGTGAAGTAACTGGAGGTAGAAGTTGACTTCAGGCAGGCACTGGGTGATGTAACTGGAGGTAGAAGTTGACTTCAGGCACACACTGGGTGATGTAACTGGAGGTAGAAGTTGACTTCAGACGCACACTGGGTGAGGTAACTGGAGGTAGAAGTTGACTTCAGGCACACACTGGGTGTGGTAACTGGAGGTACAAGTTGACTTCAGCCATACACTGTGTGAGGTAACTGGAGGTAGAAGTTGACTTCAGGCACACACTGGGTGATGTAACTGGAGGTACAAGTTGACTTCAGGCATACACTGTGTGAGGTAACTGGAGGTAGAAGTTGACTTCAGGCACACACTGGGTGTGGTAACTGGAGGTACAAGTTGACTTCAGACACACACTGGGTGATGTAACTGGAGGTACAAGTTGACTTCAGGCATACACTGTGTGAGGTAACTGGAGGTAGAAGTTGACTTCAGGCATACACTGTGTGAGGTAACTGGAGGTAGAAGTTGACTTCAGGCACACACTGGTTGATGTAACTGGAGGTACAAGTTGACTTCAGGCATACACTGTGTGATGTGACTGGAGGTACAAGTTGACCTCAGACACACACTGTGTGAGGTAACTGGAGGTTCAAGTTGACTTCAGACACACACTGGGTGAGGTAACTGGAGGTAGAAGTTGACTTCAGGCACGCACTGTGTGAGGTAACTGGAGGTAGAAGTTGACTTCAGGCATGCACTGGGTGAGGTAACTGGAGGTAGAAGTTGACTTCAGGCACGCAATGTGTGAGGTAACTGGAGGTACAAGTTGACTTCAGACACACACTGGGTGAGGTAACTGGAGGTAGAAGTTGACTTCAGGCACACACTGTGTGAGGTAACTGGAGGTAGAAGTTGACTTCAGGCACACACTGTGTGAGGTAACTGGAGTTAGAAGTTGACTTCAGGCACACACTGTGTGAGGTAACTGGAGTTACAAGTTGACTTCAGGCACACACTGTGTGAGGTAACTGGAGGTACAAGTTGACTTCAGGCATACAGTGTGTGAGGTAATTGGAGGTAGAAGTTGACTTCAGACACACACTGGGTGAGGTAACTGGAGGTAGAAGTTGACTTCAGGCAGGCACTGGGTGATGTAACTGGAGGTAGAAGTTGACTTCAGGCACACACTGGTTGATGTAACTGGAGGTACAAGTTGACTTCAGGCATACACTGGATGAGGTAACTGGAGGTTCAAGTTGACTTCAGGCACACACTGGGTGAGGTGACTGGAGGTACAAGTTGACTTCAGGCACACACTGTGTGAGGTAACTGGATGTAGAAGTTGACTTCAGCACACACTGTGTGAAGTAACTGGAGGTAGAAGTTGACTTCAGGCAGGCACTGGGTGATGTAACTGGAGGTAGAAGTTGACTTCAGGCACACACTGGGTGATGTAACTGGAGGTAGAAGTTGACTTCAGACGCACACTGGGTGAGGTAACTGGAGGTAGAAGTTGACTTCAGGCACACACTGGGTGATGTAACTGGAGGTAGAAGTTGACTTCAGGCATACACTGGATGAGGTAACTGGAGGTACAAGTTGACTTCAGGCATACACTGGATGAGGTAACTGGAGGTAGAAGTTGACTTCAGGCACACACTGGGTGATGTAACTGGAGGTACAAGTTGACTTCAGACACACACTGTGTGAGGTAACTGGAGGTACAAGTTGACTTCAGGCACACACTGGGTGTGGTAACTGGAGGTACAAGTTGACTTCAGGCACACACTGGGTGCAGTAACTGGAGGTACAAGTTGACTTCAGGCACACACTGTGTGAGGTAACTGGAGGTACAAGTTGACTTCAGGCACACACTGGGTGTGGTAACTGGAGGTACAAGTTGACTTCAGGCACACTCTGGATGAGGTAACTGGAGGTAGAAGTTGACTTCAGACACACACTGGGTGATGTAACTGGATGTACAAGTTGACTTCAGGCATACACTGTGTGAGGTAACTGGAGGTAGAATTTGACTTCAGGCACACACTGGGTGTGGTAACTGGAGGTACAAGTTGACTTCAGCCATACACTGTGTGAGGTAACTGGAGGTAGAAGTTGACTTCAGGCACACACTGGGTGATGTAACTGGAGGTACAAGTTGACTTCAGGCATACACTGTGTGAGGTAACTGGAGGTAGAAGTTGACTTCAGGCACACACTGGGTGTGGTAACTGGAGGTACAAGTTGACTTCAGACACACACTGGGTGATGTAACTGGAGGTACAAGTTGACTTTAGGCACACACTGGGTGAGGTGACTGGAGGTAGAAGTTGACTTCAGACACACACTGTGTGAGGTAACTGGAGGTACAAGTTGACTTCAGGCATACACTGTGTGAGGTAACTGGAGGTACAAGTTGACTTCAGGCACACACTGGTTGATGTAACTGGAGGTACAAGTTGACTTCAGGCATACACTGGATGAGGTAACTGGAGGTTCAAGTTGACTTCAGGCACACACTGGGTGAGGTGACTGGAGGTACAAGTTGACTTCAGGCACACACTGTGTGAGGTAACTGGATGTAGAAGTTGACTTCAGCACACACTGTGTGAAGTAACTGGAGGTAGAAGTTGACTTCAGGCAGGCACTGGGTGATGTAACTGGAGGTAGAAGTTGACTTCAGGCACACACTGGGTGATGTAACTGGAGGTAGAAGTTGACTTCAGACGCACACTGGGTGAGGTAACTGGAGGTAGAAGTTGACTTCAGGCACACACTGGGTGAGGTGACTGGAGGTACAAGTTGACTTCAGGCATACACTGGATGAGGTAACTGGAGGTTCAAGTTGACTTCAGGCACACACTGGGTGAGGTGACTGGAGGTACAAGTTGACTTCAGGCATACACTGGCTGAGGTAACTGGAGGTTCAAGTTGACTTCAGGCACACACTGGGTGAGGTGACTGGAGGTACAAGTTGACTTCAGGCATACACTGGATGAGGTAACTGGAGGTTCAAGTTGACTTCAGGCACACACTGGGTGAGGTGACTGGAGGTACAAGTTGACTTCAGGCATACACTGGCTGAGGTAACTGGAGGTTCAAGTTGACTTCAGGCACACACTGGGTGAGGTGACTGGAGGTACAAGTTGACTTCAGGCATACACTGGATGAGGTAACTGGAGGTTCAAGTTGACTTCAGGCACACACTGGGTGAGGTGACTGGAGGTACAAGTTGACTTCAGGCATACACTGGCTGAGGTAACTGGAGGTTCAAGTTGACTTCAGGCACACACTGGGTGAGGTGACTGGAGGTACAAGTTGACTTCAGGCATACACTGGATGAGGTAACTGGAGGTTCAAGTTGACTTCAGGCACACACTGGGTGAGGTGACTGGAGGTACAAGTTGACTTCAGGCACACTCTGTGTGAGGTGACTGGAGGTACAAGTTGACTTCAGGCATACACTGGCTGAGGTTGCAATTGAATGATCCTGAAAATGTTCCAGTTTTCTAAAATGTCATGGGTGAAGGTGAGTGTAAGGAATTGGACTCGGATAACGTAAACCAATACATAAACTGTAAGCTGATTTCAGGAACAGACAAACTTGCAAACACTGTTTATATATCAACAAGTGTTATTGTTTTAATTTAATTTAAAATGTGAGTTATTTAATAACACTGAACATCACTTACAACATATTTTTCCGTGACGCATTTGAAATGTTAACTTTCCTCCATTATCAACCGGACAATAACTGGGTTTCCATGGTGTTCCATGGTGCAGATGTTGATGCTTCTTCTGGTGGCGGTTCAATGACCTTACTGAAAATGTCTTTTTGAGGAATGTGGAAATTAATTACTCGGTTTCTATTTTTTAAAGTAAAGATTTGTTCCCATGTGGACAGTTCTTGTTTTCCGGTTATGTGTTTAAGAAGTTTCGGTTCTAGCTTTATGTCATGTTTTTTGTCCAAAAGTGAAATGCAACCGCTGATTTTTCTAATTGTTTACTCTTAATGTTTCTAACGTGTTCCTTGGATCTAATTTCTAAATTTCTTTTGTTTTTTCCTATGTATATTTCATTACAATCACTGCATTCAATTTGGTATATGCCAGATTTTTTGTTAGGTGGAATAGCATCTTTGATGTTTGAAAGTAGTAGGTTTTTTATGCAGTAATAGTTTACTGGTGCTGGCTGAATGTTGTATTCCTTGAACACCTTTTCAAATTTATCAAAGGCCCATGGATGATATGTGAATTTTTTGAATATCATTTTTGTGTTTGCTGCTGTGAGAGTTGTAGTTTCTTTTAATAATTTTTTCTTTTCTGCTTGTTTTACCTTTTTATCTACTAATTCTTTGGGGAAGCCGTTTTTTTGTGCTATTTCAATTATTTTCTAATATTCTGTTTCATATTCTTCTGCTGAAAGAGGGATGTTCACCAATCTATGTGTTAAACTATTGAGAGTTGCTTGTTTGTGGCTTCTTGAATTGTAAC